>VXBW01002914.1:0-40426 GCA_013400375.1 Thinocorus orbignyianus | reverse complement strand
GAAAAAAAGAAAAAAAGAAAAAAAGAAAAAAAGAAAAAAAGAAAAAAGAAAAAAAGAAAAAGTACTTAAGCAGCAAGGACATAAGCACCCTACTGTATGGATTTTTTAAATGTCACTTTATTCATTGCAATCCAAGCACAGAACAAGTGATGACTATACATGCACAGCTAACTTACAAAACTAATTATCAGTCCTAATAACCTCTGCAACAACCTCTGAAGTTCTTGCATATAAAGGGACATAGAAAGAAAAAACATTCACACATATAAATACCCTAACATAAATTTGGTGCCCTGCTAATATAAAAGTTTTCAATAGCTGTAAAAATACTATCCTGAGAAGTGTTTCAAGTTTTGCTCTTTGGTTTGCCCAGTAGGTTCATATCCTAATAACAGACATGATGTGACAGACATTCAGCACGACACATGAGGATTTAACTACGCCGTTCCCATTGTGAATGAGAACTCATTGTTACACTCTTGCAGGCTGCGCTGAAAACCTTCCCCACCGTGTCATTGTGAAGGACTAATCATGTCACTTAAAACCGAGAGGCGAGCTCTTCTAATCGAGGATCAACTTTGGCATCTGCTTTTACTCTTTCTTGCTAATGCTAACCTTGCTTTTCGGTGCACATGCATTCATAGGCAAATTCTTTTTGAAGAAAAATACTCAAATTAGAGAACCTGGGCCAAAAGTACATACATTTTCATTATAAGAACTTGCCTAATGGAATTATTCTCCTCTCCACAGGCCCTTGGAAATAAATTACTAAGAGGGAGCTTATATACATATATGTTCAGCTAAAGAACAGTATACCACACTTCATTTAGCATCCACCTTTGAACAATGAAACATCATCTGTTTGGTCCAAACTGCTCCACTGATTTCAAATGGTTCATGATTCCCACTTAGCTCTTAATAAGCTACAGCAAATACTAATTTCTCTTAGACTTTTAAAAGATCTGAATGGACAATTTGTTTTTAATGAACCAGAACTGATGTCACACACTACAACCTGCTGTTTGAGACTTTTCTTTACCCCTGCATGCTTTTTGAACACCAACAATATTCTAAACCAAGATGTAATCAAAACAAGCCAGACACAAATGACAAGCATTATCCTGCAGACTAAAATACTATTGTTACAAAAAACGGACTGATGCTTCTGTATGGAAACACCTCATTCCAGATGCTCTCATAGGAGCAGGCTCTTCCCTTTCAAATGTGAAGAATGAATAAGTGCCCAACGGCAAGCTTCCCATAATTTGCTCATCTAGTATCAGCATCATTTCTACACCTCTTTGCTTCTTGATAATGTCTGATCTACATCAGAAGTTCATTTTCATATTTAAGTTTTCATCAAAAAAAGCAGAATAAAAAAGGCTTGGATTCCTAGGGGAACTCAAGGCCAGGAGTCCACTTGTTTAATGTGCATCTTGACAAAGACTGTGCACATACAATACAGCTAAGTTCTTCTATTTGCTTTCTTTCCTCTAGTGGCTTGTAGAAGCAATAATTCACTTCAGAATTTTAGTTTTGCACTGGTCCAAGCAAAGAACTGATTCAGAAATTACAAACTTCTTACAACTCTCAAACATAATGACAGATTGAAACAGTATGCCTCTCTGGACTGATTAATCTCATGCACATATAGCTCCACTACAGCTTTTTCCTTTTTTTAAACAAGCAAAGGCTTACATACAAAGAAAGTCCTTACAAAGTAAGGCCTTTGCCTCTTCCTATTGCTGGTCCTGCTAGAGTGCTTCTTCCCTGCTTTCAGAAGATCATCAGAACAGCCTCATGAGTAAAGAGACTCTTTCACTGCTAAAGCTGCTTTATTAACCCAGCTTCTGTTGTGCAAGTCTTGGTGTCCCTTCTGTGGTAGTGCATGTATCTGCGGGGGAAAAAAAATAAATTTGCTCTGCCAGGATTAAGAGAATCTTTCTTGATTCAGGTTTTCACAAGACAAAAGCACAGGACTAGCCCTGTACACCTGATTTACCATCATATGTCTGATCTCTGCGTCTGCAGCAAAGTCCTCAATGGACCTCTGATCCCACTTTGAAATCTTCCCCTCCCATACCCACTCTCCTACACTGATCCAAGGACTCCTTCAAACAAAGTGAATTTTAGAGATTTACACAGTTTTAGCTGAAGTAGTGATGCCTGTAGACCTGAAACACTGTCAGCACGCATCATTCACCCCTCTCCTGCGTAGCTCCTCAGAAAGACATCCATTTGGACTTACTTTAGTAACACAGCCCAGGGTGCCACAGATTGTGCTCTCTTTCATTTCCCTGTGCTCATTACAAATCCTGTCCACACCAACAAGCTCAGATACAGGCACTGACACAGTAAAACTCCTGACAGACGTGTAAATACACAGGCTGAAATTTCTGTCCCAAGTCCAAGATACTGCAAAAATTTACAAGATTAACTTTCTGCATACAACAGAGATCTATCAGAAGACTGCCCAATGCAAGTTGCAGAGGTGCTTAGTCCCAAGGGGAGACCTACCTCTCCAGCAAGAGACCAGTCTCAGAGGATGTTCTGCCACATGTGATTTTTATCCCAAAGGCCTCCTGAATGCCAGAAGGGACAGCAAGCAGCCACAGCTTTCCCTCTGCAGCCTCCTGCAGCTTTTCACAGGTGCTGATCCCCAGCCAGCACGCACCCTAAAGATTAAGGGCCAACACCTTAGCTTGCTGTTCCACAGAAAGTCAACACAGAGAGGAAGATGGGATTCAACCTGTGGCAGCCAGCGCTACTGAGATGACACACAACCAAGACCCTAAACCAGCTGGA
This sequence comes from Thinocorus orbignyianus, assembly GCA_013400375.1. Classification (NCBI taxonomy): domain Eukaryota; kingdom Metazoa; phylum Chordata; class Aves; order Ciconiiformes; family Thinocoridae; genus Thinocorus; species Thinocorus orbignyianus. Next base: position 37,621 of record VXBW01002914.1, on the reverse strand, counting down.
GCTTCTGGGGAACTGCAGCCTCTGTGCCCAGGAGTATCACATTGCAGTGGTCTGGAGGAAAGTGATGAATAGGTAAGTAATTGAGGTTAGGTCAACTTCTGACAAGGGAGCATTTCCCCATCAGCAAGAGGCAAGAGAAAACATTCTTTGGGAATGCTAAGCTCTCACAGAGCAGATGGGAGCACTCCCAGATGTCTCGCTGAAGCCTCATGCCAAACAGCAAGTATGTACACTTAACCAATGGCACTTTGTGCGGCTTAACAATTTTCCAGATACCATTATCACCTCCATCTTACCCACAGCTGGTTTCAGCTTACACTCCACCCTCTCCCAAAACCCCAACCTTGATTCTTCTTTGTTGTTATTATATTCCTTCATGCATACATCATTTGCCTACTGCTAGCACCTGAGCCTACACTCAGCTTGCCTACTGGTCTGTGAGGAAAATAATACTCATACCACAAAAGAAATAGATCTAGCAGGGGAATTGCAGATTTACATCATTATTTCTGATACACACCACCACGCCAGTGGAAGAAATAGTAGGAAAATATTCAGAATTCGTTACTCCTTCTTGAGGAGACAGCTTTCAAAAAGGAAGCAGAGCCAAAGGGCCAGTCATCCCAAGAATGGCTTATAGTGAATGTATGATTTTAAGTAATTGAAATGTCTTTCAAGAAGACTAAGGAAAGCAAGCTTGGTTAAGCCACCCGCTATTGCAGAAGCAGAAAACAAATTGTGTAAAGAAACCTCACAACATGGTGCATTCCCTGCCCAACAAACCTAACGCTGCTCACAAGCTGAAAACAAATTGACATATACATTGTTCTGAAACTCAGCGTGACAAAGAAATCGTGTTTTATCAGGTTTTGCTGAAGAAAACACTTTCTTGTTTTCTTATCAGACACTGTAAACTGCCACCCAAATTTCCGTTCCCCTACTGTTCCAGTGGTAATCCTGCAGATGACACTAGGGGCTAAGAAATTTCTTTTCTATTTTTCTTGTCGGAGGCCTTTTACACTTCATTCATTTCATGTTCAGGGAATTGTCTTATAGAGTGCATCCTTTAAGCAACTTGATTATTTCAAATCTATAAAATTTATGCTGTACTTCCACCACCCCATTCAGATCTCTTCAGAAATATCAGAATAAATCTTTGTTCATCAAATACAAGGCATTTGTAATAGACAATATAAAATAATGGATAGCTGGCACCATTGATTTAAATAAAACAGAACAGTTTACAGAGGAAACAAAACCCATTATCTACATGCAAGGTTGAATAACAAATAAATTCAGGTAGCAGACAAAAATGTGACTTTAAACTTAGGATAGTATCACGTTGCTCCTTTGAGATACCCAGGAGCTGAATTAATTCAAACTTCATCTTTCATGTCTTTTACGAAGCTATTCCTATAAAATTTAAAATTCACTGTTCCCATAATCATCTGTGACTTGATTATCTCACAGGATGTAGTAGACTTATCTGAATTGGACAGATGCTTTTCTTCTTGCTCAGTGCACCTTTTTTAGCTAGACAGATGGTACAGCAGTTTCAGAGCAGGGAGTTAAGTATCCGACAAACAGCTGGAAGGTTTCAAGCATCCCACTTACCCTGTCTGGGAGGGTAGCCATTCTCATCTCGCCTTATCTGAGATTCTTCACATAAAGTATTTTTAAAAAAAATAACATTGAAATGCATTTAGTTCCTAAGGCAACTCAAACTTCAGAAAACATACAGAGCTTACTGGGCATGACCTTGGCTATCCTTAAGAGGAAAACAGACCTGTAATCTTCTCTTTTTATGATTGACATAAATCTAGTTAAAATATTCAAGGCATATTCTACACCTATGCACCTCACAAGGCTAGATAGCCTATGAAATACAAACGAACCCTTTCCTGCACTGAGCTGTGTATTAAGATGAAATTATCATGAAATAGAGAAGGATCCCTCCTGCCAGACACGTAGAAGGAACATCAACAGCTGTGCTCCCCTCCTCACTCGATGACGACAACATCTGTTTTTCTCTTTTCTTGGATTAACAAGTTACACCAGTTCACAGAAAGGCAAACACCAACACTATTGCCAGTGCATAGGAGGGGTAGATCTGCACAGGCAAGAGCAGGGAAGAGAAGAGAGCGATCTCTCCTTTCCACCAGCAACAGCCATCAGACCAACTCAGCTGCCTGTGAAACCACAACCCAAGACCTCTCTCTGGCCAATTTCACTTCTTCCACTCAACACAATGAGCCTCAACCCACGTGTTGAAACTATCCTACTGCATCACTTAGCAGCCAACCAAAACAAAAATATTTCTCACGTTTTCTGAACTAAACTATGCAGTATGTCCAGAAAGACTTTCAGTTAAGTTAAAGTGTTTATCTGCAAGTTGACCCTGAATGATTAAAAATCTCAAGAATTTAGAAGTTCATAGAAGTATCAGTTGTCACCTTGTAGGTGCAAACAGTTTTTTTTCTTCCTTCCACATTAAAATTCTCTCAAAAGAGGCAATTAAAACTCAAATAACAATAATATGGCAAAAATAAATACATCTTATGTACTGATCCTATACAGAACAAATGTTCTTGATACTTAATTGGGTAAAGAAAAAAAAAATCCACCAACTGGTTTGATTTATTTCTGAACTCTGGTGACTATATAGGTTTATAATTTCTGACACAGTAGTCCGATACAAACCTCATTTTCCACAATATTCCTCAATTTCAGTACAGCTCTCATTTGTCCACCAGGAAAAGGAGATTCACATTTCTTCTGGACTTTCTTGCTCTCTCATTTTGTTACATCTTTACCTCCACAGGGCTCTTTTGAACCAGAAGACTGAGAAGCAAGAATGCAATGACTAAGGCAATGGGAGTAAAACTTTCCAGAGACCACTATAACTGAGAACTTTCCTTGCCAAAGCAAAAGCTTTGCAGAGTTTTAATACTTTTAGTACAGAGATTCCAACTGCAAGAGTTGTTACTAGAGTCAATACAAGATTTCAGATGAACTATTAAATCCCTCAGCAAATCATGAAACTAAAATTAAAGTTACTTCACTATAAAACAGAAAGCTATTACACTAAATATTTGTAAGTCCCAATAGAATAAGAAAGCACTTCCTATTGCTGTATCCAAATAAATTTGCAATAAGCTAATGCTTGGTCGTTTGCAGGCTCAGACACCACCATCACTTCTATAGTAGTCAAAGTTTTAATTAGTAAAGGTTTGCCTTCCCTATAGTTCCTCTAGTATATTATTCACATACCTCCTCAATTAAAAAAAATAAAAATATCATTGCATTACTCCATGTATCATGTGTTCCCTGCAGACTAGTATGAAAAATGCTATGCATCTACGCACTGATGTTGAGAAAAGGCTGTCAGGCCACGCATGCACAATACAGATGTGCACTGCAAGACAAAGTTCACAAACTGCTGTCCACTCAACTATGTCTTTCTGTTGTTTTCTATTTAAAATGATGAAAGGAGCATACACAGTGTTCAGCTTTTAAAAGCCGAGAGCCTCTTGAAACCACTGGAATGCTCTGGACACAAACTGGAATTGTTTCCTACGCATCTCCAACCACCTCCCTGAGATCAGCCCCTAGTGCACGCACGCACACACACTCCAAACAGCTCCTCTTTAACATGACTTCTGTAACATACTCCTCTTACTTTTTCCTTCTTGAAACCTATGTGTTTCTTAGCCTTCTTGACTCCTTCCTCTCTCATTAGCTGTTTCTCTAATAATTTAGTGGTAACAATACTATTCCCCACTTGCTGGGAAATCTGTCAGGACCCTTATCCTCTGCTTGAAAAGCTACCTTGCCCCTGGCTTGGTGCACCTGGTCCAAACTGCCTGGCATCCTTCTTGCCATTATCAAGCAATCAACCAAACCTTACTTTTGCCAAAATTGAGCTCCAAACTTCTCTCCCCGAAGTCCTTCCACTTCTTTTCTTATTCTGTATAAAATATTTCAGTTGTCAATCGAACACAGTATAATTAATGGCAAACTAAAAAAAAGATAAATGTCACTTAAAAAAATCCCAAACACAAAAAAACCAACCGCAAAACAACGAAACTCAGCTCCTTTTCAGCACTTTCATCAGCAAACAGAAGTCTGCATCTAGTGCATTCAGATCATTTGCCTCAGGCAAGCAAGACCTCTGCATGGTATGTCATCATTATTTTGTGCTTTAAAAATCATCAGTAGGGCATACATCCTTAAAATAGCACAGAATATTGTTACCTGGAGATTACTTTCTGCCTCAGTCTAAAAATGTGTTAGGACCACTCGTGTGAAGCAAAAAAATAAATAAAATCAGGTTGGATGAAACTTTCTTTACGTATGAAATAAGCAGGGACTTTTTTTGGTATCACACGATGCCAATAAAAAAAGTTCTCATTTGCTTGGCATCATGAATTTCAACATTTTCTGTAAATAATTTTTCATTATTTGACACACCAAACCACTACCATATTTCAATATTAATAACTTAGAGTAATATTGAATTTGTAACACTCAAAACAACCTTGTATTGTTTGTAGTAAAAAAAAAAAAAATCACAAAGAAGCATTTTCAAAGTTAACTGCAAGCAGTGTTTGAATGGAGGACTTCACAACAGCTGATGGCAAAAATAAATACATTTTAAAAAACCCAAACAAAAACCTGAATTATATCAATTGCAAAACTTCATGGGCAAGTTCCAATCACTTGCCTCCTAGGATACCCAATTACACCCAAAAACCCCCACAAAAACCTAACTTTACAAAACGCAGTTACCTACACTTAAATTTTTCCACAAACTTTTCTGCTAATATTCTAACTCTTGCACCCTGGCAAGCAGTGGCTTCAGGCCAGAGCACCTATTTTTCATAGAACTGTCTAGGTTGGAAGGGACCTCTGAGATCACTGAGTCCAACCATCAACATAACACTGACAAAACCACCACTAAACCATGTTCCCTCAGCATCACATCTATCCATCTTGTAAATATCTCCAGAGATGATGATCCCACCACTTCCCTGGGCAGCCTGTTCCAATGCTTGATAACCCTTTCTGTGAAGAAATTTTTCCTAATATCCACTACACACACATTCTGACCTCAGGGTATCCAGGGGTGTCTTCTTCAGACTGTCTCTGCCTATAATGCCTTTTTAGGAGCCCTGCACGAAGACATAACCAGGTTAGCTCTGGAAAATGAGAAGCTAACAAAGTCTGTAGACTGGGAGACATGGATGTCAGCATGATTCTCCCAGGGGTTTGAGCCTGCACCCCTAACTGGCATTGTGCATGTAAAGTTGCCAATATATGCCCAGAAAAAAGACTTGCTGACAGTCACAGGGGTGGAATGAAGAACTTAATCTGGGCCTTTGACATGAGAGGTTGGTACCTTAACCAATGAATATTAGGGGGAGTAAGAAAAGAAAAGAAAAAATTTAAAAAAAAAAAGTATCCCAGAGAGCACAGAAAATTCCACAAAAAATCATCTTACTTAATACCCTGTCCTCAACAGGTATCAAAAATCAAAATATATGGGAAAATTTTAATTAAAGGCAAACACTCTACTCTCTACCTTTGGCTGTAGGCATTGAAACAGGGTATTCTGGAATATTATTGGGAAACAAAAAATATCAAGATTTAAGAGAAAAAAAAAGAGGGGGGGGGTGTGTTAGAATTTAAAAGTGATTGTTTTAGTGATGTCTCTCCCCTAAGTTACTGTAAGAACGTTCTCACACAAAAGTCTTTGCTTAAGGCAATTTCCCCTCCCCTTTGATTCTGCTCTTCAACTAGCTTCCAAGAAAATTCTTTGAAGTGATTAACACAATTAAAGGCACAATGATGAAAGCTAACTTAAAAAAAAAAAAGAGAGAGAAGAAGGCTTAATCACTGAACTCTTTACTCTATTTTACGAATGTATCTTTTATCATAACTTAAGATACTACAAAATAAATCGCAGCTTGGCACAAGGGAAAACACAAACTGTGTTTGTTATTCCCTCTCTTTCATAAATCAGTCTTAGGCTCAGTCTAAACGCATGCCAAATACGAGCCAAATTTACCACACCTTCAACAAGCAATCATACTTGAGAACAGGAAAATAAGCATTAGTTCAATCCCCACAGCCCATAAACAACTGATAAGCTTGCCTTTTTATAATATATATAGAGTATATTCTGTAACAATTGTACATAGTTACACATATATACACATGAGAAACAGTGAAAGGAAGGCAAGGGGAATACCTAATGAAATCAGGACACTAAATCAACACAAATAATTTTGTCTCTGTATTTTGCCCATTGTCTACAAAATTTTCATATATGTGGTTATCAGTCCCACATTTCATCTTACATTAAATTTCTGTGGTTCTCAACAACTTCCCAAAGCAATGTATTTCAATGGGTCTTAATCCTTCTCTTCCACAGCTGACAGGAAAATATGTTTCTTGTGATATCTTCTAATTGTCCAAGTTGTTCCCTGAAATGCTGGACATAGACCAGAAATCAAAAGCAAAGCAGCAGTCCTGTTCAACGGAGCAGCATACAACAGCCCATTAGAGAACTGTGCAGCAAATATTATCCTTCTCTACTGCTAACACAGTAAAAGCTCCTCAGGGAAGAGCTTAACTCACCTGTAACCTAATTTAAAATTTAAAGATTTAAAGCCCCAAGTAATTAATTAAAATAATCTAGATCTCTCATGAAAGAATAATTCATCATTCACAGGGGAGGGACGAATTTAAAAGTATTCACAACAACAAATGATGACATTTTTGAAGGAATCTAATGCAAAATTCCATTTTGAAATAAAATTACATCAGGTATGGAAACACAATAGGTCACCCACAGTTACACTTCCCTTTGCCATAACCAACCTGCAGGTTTCTGCCTTTTGTCTCAGTAAAAATAAATAAATCAATAATCAATCAGTGGTTTGTGAATTCATAAAAATCATAAATAGGGAATTTACAGCTAAAAAAACCAAAACAAAACAACTGAGCTCTATTTCTTCCTCTAACACTCTTTTAGAGCTGGAACAGCTCTGAAAGGTTTATTTAGCACTCAGCAAAGAAGGAAAAGCTTTCCCATTCTTGATATAGAAGCATAAAACCACCTCTGAATTACAGTAAGGCAAGGGTTAAACATATACAAGGTTGGAACATCTGCTGTCTTTAACAATACACATTTGGAGGTAGAAAACAAATAAAACTTGCACATCATCACTTCCTGAAGTGGGGTTTTTTCATTGTTTTGTTGGGGTTTTTTATGTGTGAAGTGTATGACTACGCTCTCCCTAGTAATTAGCAATACCATTCACAGGTTTCTTATGTTTGCATTACTTTCTATAGCATGGCAACACTCATTCCACATAGATTTAAAGTATTAATGTCATCTTCAATCTCCTTCAATGTATTTTCTTGCTTTCCTAATATTTATATTCATAAGAAGGGCTTATATTTGCCTGTCTCCAGACTACACATGAGGAACAGATCTTTAAAGCATAAAGATGCTATTTTTACAACATCAGAGACTTCTTCTTTCAAATTTCTTTGAAAAACAGATTGAAAATGTTTCATGAGGACTAGTGACAGGCATTAGTAAGCATTTCAGTTATTCGTGATCTTAAATAGATTTTCTTCACATTCTCAGGACAATACTCCTTCCTTTCAGTAACACTCACTATCATGGTTCCTTTTCTACCACTCCATTTATCATAGCCAGAGAAAATCAGGACAAAGGCTTAAATGGCAGATTTCCTAAGGCATACCGGCGTGTACATGCTTCCTAAACTGCTCAGTAATTAAGACTTGTTTACAGAGAGCTTCACCACATGAGAACACAAAAACACCTTTCAATATTTAATACCTACATGCACACCAAGGTAATCTTAAGCAGTGGTACCACCCAAGGACAATATATTAGTCCAGACTTGATATTTCTAGCTAGTAAGTCACCTGCTAATTACAACAGAATCGGGAGAGAGAGGGGGATGATTCTAGGTGTGAAGACACCTCAACTTCTGGTGACAATTCATGTTTAATGCTTAGCAGCTGTCTGAAAAAGTTGGGGGTTTTTTTGATAAATGAGCTATTTAGAAGAGGGCATATCTGAAAGAACACTGTGGGTTGAGCATGAGACCTATCAAAATTAGAAATCAAAGCTCTCAAATGAAAACAAGGATGGCCAAATAAACATGTTCCCCCTAACTCCTGAATGCGCACTATGTGTTAGGACAAACTTCTCCCCCCGCATCCCCAAAATCCACAGGCAGCAATATGATCCTAAGTGATTCACAAGCAAAAAACAAGCCTATGTTTCTGTTGCTATAACATAACACATAATACTCTCTTTTCCTCTGATGTCATTTTTATAACATTATTTTGGAACTTGACTATTTTAAAACTTGGTTGCTACGACACATTATAGTCCTTACAGGGATTCATTTCCTACTTTTCAACCGGCAAGACTATTTGCTTCAGCTTTATGAAGTTATATTATGGACAAAAGACACATAAAATGTACTGTAAATTCTAATAGTAGAAAATCCTTTAACGCCTTCCATCATTCTTTGAATAAACATGTATTGGAAGGGCTTCCCCCACAATAACCCTAAAGGTCTCTGTACTTTCAGCTTCCTTAAGCCTTCTGAGTCTTATTTCTGAAAAAGGTCTTTTTGCATTATTACTCCTGTTGATCAATGAAGCTGACTTCTTGCAGAGCCTGCCAATGACTCCCATGTCATCTTAACTTATAAATAATCAGGAAGTGACAAATTCTTCCTGTGGACAATAAAACATGGAGTATACACCCTCCCCGCTATTTCAGAGATGATTAATTGATCTCTTGGTCCTTTACACTTCAGCTTCACCTCAGCAAGGCAACACAGGTTTAGGGAAGATGTGTTATTCCTCTATATTAACTTTTAATTACTTAAATATGTCATACCAGACAGATTCCCATTCAGAAGTTGGCTTCTAAAAGAATGATTCAAAGACGAATTTCATAATGTAGCTTTAGCACCACTGAAATCCTTTTAAAACATGCACAATGAAAAGTAGTTGGGAATCAGAGCAGAAGGTTACTGGGATAAAGGCTTTCCCTTATACAGCACACATGCACACAGGCTGCACCGATACATCCCAGCAACCTTTATTTTCTAGCCTATGAAAACAGATGAATGTCCATAATATGAAAACACGGTTGCTATGTCATACTCAGTCTCAAAGCTCAACACTAATTTAACATGAACACAATGCACGTTTTGGAAAAAATAAAATCACTAACATACCTGCTAGTACAATTGTTTTGCAAATGTGCAAAAGAGAGATGATTTTCCATTTGTGATCACAAGGCTTTGCCTTGTGTATCTGACATAACAAGTATTCCATCTAGCTCTTCACCACTTGAACTTTCTGTTAAGTTTGATTAAAAGCAGTCTTACCAAATCAACTCATTACAGTGCTTCTGCTACTGACTAATCATTCAGATGCCAACCAGACACAAAGCGTGTTGGCACAGACCATTACCCTCAAATCACCTTAATCAGGATTGCACATTTGCAGGATGGGTCTACACAAGCACATTCCGCTACAGACCCAGATCCGCTTTGCAACTGAAATACAGATTTATTGATTGATTGATTTGGTAAAAGGTGCAATATGTAATCTATTTCAAGGACTACTGACAGCAAATAGGCAGATTAATCCTTTGATTAAAATTATTTTGTGGGGTGTGCTGAACAGGCAGTTAATGAAAAAGACAGTTGTCATCACAGCGAGTTTGCACCGTGACTGTGAAGGTGTAGAAAAGAGATAATGGAAGTTGCTAGGAGGAACAAATTTTTAATTTTTCTTTTTTTTTTTTTTAAAAGAGTTCAAATTCTATAAAATGAATTGATTTTGAGCATATTAGTGGCAGCTATGAAGTCACTTCATGTTTACAGAACTGTTTAAGTAACAAATAATAAAAAATAATTTCTATTTGATCTTAAAGAAATCTCCTCCTAAAGCAAACACTTTTTGAAACAAATTAGGGGTGGAGGCTATGGGGTTTGCTTGTACCTGTTTTTTAGCTAGAAAAACAAAGCCGAATCAATAGATGCCAGGTATGGACTTCTTTCCCCGGCTGGGAAGAAGTCAAGAGGAAGAGAACAAACTAGATGTTTACCATGCACTTTGACTCTGTTAAGAAACAGGTTACTTGTAAGCATTTCTTTGATGCTTTTGACTTCTTTGATCTCTTCCAAATGGAAGAGCAGCTACAGAGATGAACCAACTACTGCTATTTTGAGGAAGGTGACTGGACGAATGAGAAAGCAAAATGGGAATAACCATTACATGTAATTTAAGTGAAAAGGAAATGAGAAAGATGAATACAAAAGCAGGAGCCCCTGATGCTTCTTTAGGAATAGCTGAGGACTGAAGAAATGATGACTGTGCTCACCTGAAGAACCTCCAGCAGGATGAACAGATCCTAGAGTTTCTCAGTTAAGTGAGGTATTGAAGCAAACTTCTAAGCCCTATCATTATTAGGAAAATCTAGCTAGTTCACAGCATGTGTTTGGTAAAATGAGTCTCAGCTTTCCTATATGATCAGTTTTTCTTTCTTAAAATGAATCTTTCACACAGCAAGAGAGAAGAAAAAAAAAATTAAGCTAAAGCGATTGTCAAGGTCAGAGAATTGGCAGGGACAATTCAAGGACAGCAAAGCAGCCACTACAGATTTTAAACTTAATTTTTGTAATAGAGCTGACTTTTAAATTCATGGTGTTCCTTTATAGTCTGTCAGGTCTGTCTCTAGCAGTAGTTCCTTTAGGGCAAGCACTGCAGACAGTCTGCCTACCCTGAGGGAAACTAAGACACTCAGATGTGGGGTAAAGGAAAAATATCAATAATTTAAGACAATGGTCTGCCACCCCTAGGAGGAAGCAATAGTGTAAGTACAGAACAACCCGGCTCCTGAGCTAAGGTTTTTCCTTTGTGAACTTTGTACTTTCCTGAATAGATATACAAAGTGCTGTAGAGAATACACTGCTATCCATGGTTCTGGGAGAAGTTCTGAAAATGCTCATGGTGACTTGTTAACAGGGTCTCCTGCCACTGCCACAGCCTCCAAAACAAGATGAGAAGTCAACTGGGAGGCAGTATCAACAAAAAGGCAGTGGAGGGAGAAAATATTTTGGGTAGTAGACAACACTATTTTGCAAGCTACAAAATACAGACCTCAGAAAGAACAAAAGCCCTGGGAAAAGTACGTTTTCCCTTATTCTTTTTAGGCAAGGAAGCTAACTTATAATAGTCAAATAGAAGATTCACTGAGTGAAAATCATTTCCAGTGACCCAAATATGAATTCTGATTACTCTATGATGTTTATTCTGATTTATATAAAGGTGGTTTTGGTGACCCTCTCCTGAGCTACAGAAATAATTCTTCTGAAACTATTTCCACTTATTCAGTGCTCTTTTCCTGTGCAGAGCAAACATTGACATAACAGTCATTCACTGCTACATTAAACTTGGTATTCAATATTTACATGAGTTACAAATCAATTGTACTTGAAGGCAGACAAAAACAGATCTGAACTTTAAAAATTACCTGTATTTTAAAAAGATGCTTAGGTTACTGTGAGCCTAAAGTAAAACCAAGTTTGCTCCAGGCATAGTATACTACAACCTTTCAAGACTGCCCGACCCTCGGATCTGTTGATTATACATTCAGTTTCTTTTTCACATGCTTGAAACTCTACCTTAAGAAATTCCAAGGTTTTTCATTTAATCAGAATGAGTCATACATTAAATTCTGCCAGGGTGGATGGGGATTTGAGCACCCTGGTCTAGTGGGAGGTGGGTGTGGTTGGAACTCAATAATCTTTAAGGTTCTTTCCAATCCAAACCATTCTATGATTCTATTCAAACGCAAGAGAATGTAATTTGCAGCCTAGTTTTCGCACATCCATACTGCAGATTTGCTACTTGATCCTACTGTGTTTATGGTGGCAAAATATTCAGCAAAACTGAGTATTCTACCATACAATTAAACATCGTTTGCATAAATTTTTACACAAATACTATCAGTGAGTGACAAGAACTCAGCACCACTAGAGCTGAAAACTAGCTGTTTATTCACCAATTCAGCCTCTCCCAGCCTTTGTAGTAAAGCCAGATGATGACTGCCTTTACCTCCTGAGCTAGGATTTATTAATAGAGTTTAATAAATAAATAAATAAATAAATAATCTTTGAGAACAAATGCACCAAACTTGAGTAAACACTTTTTTACTCCTTTGGGATGTCTCCATCACTAAATTACAGTTTCCCTCCTTTCAAACAGGAGGCGCACTACAACTTAAGACTGTCAGCTTATGGTGCACAGAATACTATTATACATACGTCAGGTTTTTTCACTTAGGTTCCCAATTGTTTAAAAATGCAGATTAAAAAAAAACAAAACAAAAACAAACAAAAAAAACCCACCACCAACATGAAAAAAAAAGGAAAGTAGAACACGAACCTCAAGCCCACATGTACAAATTCTCGTACAAGACTCATCTCTCTACTGACATGCCTTCAAAAGAGCAGTAATAGCTGATAGATGAGCATTTAAGTGTATGAATGTAACATTGTTGGTGGAGAAAACTAATAAAAGTATACACTGGTGAAACTTACACAGGAAGAGAGACAAAAATCCCAAATTTTGGGAGAAAGAACAAACAGCACATATCTATTCATCCCATTCTGCCTTACTACAGCTTAAAGGATAAGTATGACCTACAAAAACAGCTTGTCTCTTCCCCTTAGCTGTGTAAGACTGTTAAGTGACACCTAACTGAAAATCACAGTGAAAGCTACAGGTACAAGGAAAAAGATGGAAGGAATTAGATACAGAAGGAAGTTTCAGTCTACACATGGACTACAACACTCTAATTCCTTCCTTGTCTTCTTACCTGCTAAAGTTAACGTTTCTGCTCTTTTTAAGTTCATTCAGCTATAATGCACAAGAAACAGATTTTTGATGTCTAAGAATGGTAACAGAATGATAACAGAAACCCCTAGAAAGTACCAACATGTGTAATTATAGTATCATAGAATAGTTCAGGTCAGATGGGACCTTAAAGATTATTGGGTTCCAACCCCCCTACCATGGGCAAGGACACCTTCCAATGGACAGGTTGCCCAAAGCCCCATCCAGCCTGGCCTTAAACACTTCAAGGCATCCACAACTTCCCTGAGCAACCTGTTCCAGTGTCTCACCACCATCAGCGCAAAGAATTTTTTCCCAATACCTAATCTAAATCTACCTTCTATCATTTTAAAAATAAGACACATAACATGAGAAAGGCTGGAGTAGGAACTTCAAAAACCTATCAAAACAGACTAAAAAACACTATTCACAAAATCTAATATAGCTAAGAGAGACCAGCCTTTCTTGAAAGTGAGCAGTTTCTTGATGAGGTGAGTCAAAGCAAGAATTTAACTCCAGTGCTTCACCTGCGGCTCTCCTGAGAGCACCCCTTTTTCCATCACTTACACAGAGTGCTTTGGGAAACAGTCTTCCTGGACAAAGGCAAAATTGCTATAAACACCAGTATTTCAGTAATTTTGCAAACACTATCAGACATACCAAGCAGGTAAAATATTTCTACACTTCAGACATCACTACTGGCTTTCTGCAGAGGTGCCCTGCATGCTTTGGTGGCCTGTGCTTCCAGGAAGTCCAACAGTTTACTCTGTGGTGAATGTAGGAAATGACACAACTGCTACCTCATTGCCAACCTCACAGGCATTCTGTCCACAATTATGAAAATCACATCTCTCTACCACAAAAAAATATTTTTACAAAGTGTTACAGCAGGCTGAAAAAATAATAAAATGTAGTGAATGCTAACATGCTTTAATTTCTGATACAGCAACAGCAGGAGAGGGACTTCATGCCCCCAAAGTCCATTACAAATTGAGCAAGTCAGTAAAAGACTGTAGTTAAGTTTTAGTTTTAGCAGCTCAAAGTTGACCAGTTACTGCTTGTCACTTTGAGTATCCAGCTGCTGGCTGTTTTCAGAGAAAGTTGTCTCATTAGCCACTGCCAAGTGAATTGACACTTAACATTTGAAACAAGTTGCTAAAAAGCTACTTAGAGTCAATCACAGCACCTACAATTATTAAGAAAAAAAAAAAAAGAAAAAAAAAAGGATAGTTTTGAGGTCACCACTCTGTTAAGACAAAATATAAATGGGCCATAACAATTCCATCAACATCAGGTTGGAACAAATGCCTAGGCCTACCCTGAAATCAGTTAGTCACACAGGAAACCAAATGCACACCCCGTCTGAAGGTACAAGATACGCGTTACAGAAACAAGCCATTTCAAGCTGACAGAGAAACGGAACTACCAGGAAACAATGCTATCAGACATTTTAACCAAAAAGCACATAATCTTGAAGCTACTCGGGATTGCATTTTATGTGCAGTGCTTAGAACAGTTAGAGACGTACACGGAGTGGGCTGCAACAGCACAAAACCTGGTCTATTGAGTCTTTTTATTCCTGCAATAATCCAGGAAAACTGTAACTAAGTCTACTTAAGCATTCATCACCAACAAACAATTCTGACAGAACCAAAATATAATCATTCCTCCCACGTGCTAATGACAGAATGGCTAGAGCTAAATAGTATCCCATAATAATTTTACGTGTATGAAGTGTTCCATTTCATTTAGTGATATTATAAAAGTGATGCATTGGCCATAACGTTTACTGTTTACAATCTGCAGCAAGCTATACCCTTCTCAAGGGAGATTAAATAATCAAGAAAACATTATTCACACTATGTATTCAAGAAAAGTAGATGGCTGTGCCAATTACAGATTCTTTCCTATATTAAGAACGATGTGTGCTAGCCTAGAAAGCAACAGGGGGGGGAACAGGGAGACCAGGGGGAGAAGAGAGAAGATTGCTATTTGTTTGATTCCCAGCTGAAAAGGAGGTCATACGTTCAGGCATTGAAAAATTTTTCCTTTAGTCCAACAAAGCCTGAAGAGCAAAAAAATTTAAATGTTAGTTTTGAGTAGCCGCTGAAAACACTTCATTACAGGGAAAGAAAACTGGAAGCACTGAAGAACCATGCAGTGACTCACAGGACGACAATCGGAAAGATCCAGAAGCAGTCAGATTTCCAGGCTATCCATTAGTGGTAAATACTTTAATGATAACATTTGTTTAAAATATTCTTTATTAATATTGCTTATGCACCATTTTCCACTCAAAGAACCCAGTGATTGATACAGGCTGTAATGAATGAAGTGTAACACCTTCCGAAAACAGATGCTACATTATTCATTTTACAGATAAGGAAATACAAGCATGAAAAATTAAGTGACTTGCCCTAGTCAGAGAGCCAAAAGCACAGCTGTGAATATAATCCAGATATCCCAGCTTCCAATGATCTGTTAACCACTAAACATTAGCCTTTCTAAAATGAAATGTAACCTTTCCCTCACATTTCACCCTCTTTCTAGCAAGCCTGGCAAAGCTAGTACTGAGGATGTTCACTTCATGTGGCTGACTTTCAAGAAACGAAAAACTTAAAAAGGCGGGGGGGGAGGAGATAAACTTGACTCTACCACAGGAATTACAGAACTCAAAATCCCGCAGCACAGGGCTCAGTTACCCATCTCTGCCCTCCCACATGCAGAGTCAGCAATAGCGCACAGATTTAAAGTTGCTGGCCAGGCACAGGCTTGGTAGGAGGCATCAGGGTCGCACATCATCCCAGAAGAACACCTGCTGCAGCCCTGATTCATGGCAGGCACTTACACCCAGGAGCTGCCACTGCCACATCCAAGAGAGGAAGAAATGGATGGGATCCTCAGAGCAACGTATACTGCCCCAACAGCTGTTCATCCACATGTCCTGGCTCACGTGGACAGTCGTCTTTAAGCTGCCTTCTTTAAGGCTCTCAGCACAGGCTATGCATTGCAACAGTCTAGTGACCCAAAGCTCAGCAAAAGGTTAAAAATGCTCTCCAGTACTCCTGTTACACTAACAGCTTTCAGTGTGGTGGCAATTACATCTTATGCTGTCTCAGCTCAGAGCCTTTCAACGCAGATAAAGTAGCGGGTTTTCTACCAATGCTTAAGCAGCCCCCAGTGGGTTCTAAGGAAGACTTCGAAGGCTAGCAAATTGGTTGCACAGGAAGGGAAGGTAGACACAAAAAATGCTAATGACAAAATGCCACCAGTCAAAGAAGGTTAAGGAAGCTAAAGAATATGCATCTCACATAGAGACGAGAGCAAGCAATCAGAATTTGATTGTCACCACTTATAGCCTCAAAAATAAATGAATAGAAACTTGAGAAACAGCACGTGCAATTAATCAATTTTACTCCGTGGATTTTTCAGATGTTCCCACAAATAGAAAAATCTCTTCAAGTGCTAGAGTACTTAATAGACATATACAGTATTTATGCACTCACAGTACGAAACAGTAGAGTGGTGGAACATATCAATCACTTCAGTTTTAAAAAAAAAAAATCACCAAAGAACGTATTTTAGATAACCATGCTTTAAAACATTTGCCCGGACACACAACAGGAAGCCTATGCTACTTTATAAACATGGGTAATGAACCAGCGATTTAAAACATGTGTCTAGTATTGAAAAATCAATATCTGTTTCCTAAACTGCTATAGTAAGTCAGAGCATAGATCTCAGACCCATAACGAAAATTAATCACATTTACAGTCAAATTTATACACAACAGTCAAATTTCAGAAAGATATTATTAAGGTAGAACAAGGTCAAAATCCACCTTATTGTGAAATCATATCGTAAAGCAAGGTGAGGTGCAATGTGTGCATTGCTACAGGTGTCATAAAGCTTGTCAGAAGGAAATTAACTCTTCTTATAATACAAAGGTCAAGGCCATTAGAAAAGCATCTGCAACAAAGCCTGTGGAAATACCAGTGAAGCAAATAAGAACATCCAAAATAAGGTCACACAGTTTCGGGTTTATGGGAGTAAATGCTGACAAGTTTCCAGCAATACACATCAGGTTAGTAGCATAGTCTGAAATACACACAAATTTAAAAAAATTAATGGATTCAGTCCTGTTGACCCTGTGCATGATTACATTCCTACTGGTGTCCCACAAGCCTCAGGCTCACAGAGTTCAGCCTGAAGCAGCCCACTTAAAACAACAACAAAAAACCCCCTCACCACACATGACAGCTCCACCACAAAACATCCAATCACGCCCCAGAATACTGTATTTAAACTTAATTCACAAATAAACCAGCAACTACCACACATTGTACAAACTATCTAAAGCTACATTTGAAGCCCCACTTCAGCCTTGAGGATCTCCAATACCTCAACAGTTGCAGTGGAAGCTCGAGAGCCCAAATACACAGCACTTAGATCCTCCTATTCCCTGCATGGCATCAACTGACCTTAAAGTTGGATCCAAAGGCAGAAAAACATTTTCTTCTTGTCCCTCCTCTTAAAAAAGAAAAATCAAAATCTTTGCTAAACTTACCATAATATCAAACCCTGCATTTATAAACAATTCAACCAAACCGCCTCTGAAGTCAGGTATTCTCCATTTTTATTAACAAGTCAATTTGTTTCTTCCAGAAAAGTCTACTTAGAGCCTGTATCTAAATCCCCCTCCCTTACAAATATTCCTTTAAAAAGCTATGTTTGTCCCCTTTACTTTTATTGTTCACTCAAGACAATTAGATTTAGAGACAGAGTGCCTGGAAAAACAAATCTTGTTTTTACATCATTACATTAGAATGGTGGAGCTGCCAAAGACAGCTGCTACAATTTTTATTCTTCAAAAGAAAAGCAGAACATTTGCTTTGAACAAATGCTAAATTTTATTTTGCAAAAATACTGCACATATTAAACTTGGGTTCTATTAACATTGCTGTATTTGTAGCCATAGCAAACACAGTTCAATCTAACAAAAACCATCACCAATCCCCCAAAGAACTCCCACCACCCAAAACCCCCAAACCACAACCCAATGCCCTTGGAAAACCACACTATATGCTTGTTTTTTTTTTTTATTTTTGTTAAGCTTCTGACATTTTGTTGTTTAAAAAAACCACTGCCAATTAGTTCCTGTTTCACAGTCAAAGAAAACACTGCCCAAAAAAAATCCCAACTTCTGCTTTCTGGCAGAAATGCAAGTCTTCCATCAGTTCGCCTTAAAAACGAAAGAGTGGATAATCAACTCCGCAACCCTAGAAATCTCAACAACGTACAAAAACTCAGCTCCCAGCTGCATGTTCCAAAACAGAAAACGTTTCCTCAAGCTCTGAGTAACTAAACACACAGTCCACAGCAGTGGCATTTTGAGCTGATTAGTTCCTTTGCTTTTTCCACTGGTTTCCTCACAATATAATCCTTAATACTAAAAGATATGTAACTGTTAGTGAGACGAGCACACTTTTTCCACTATCAAGGGAAATGTTTTTTCATGGGGAAAGAAACTCGTTCCTCACACGTGGCTTTACAACCAAGCAATTTTCGAATGACAGTGGATAACTGAAGGAAAACCTGTTGCAGCACGGAAATGAAGCTCCTGGAACAGAGAGAGCTGAGCGCCCACGCAAAACCTCACAGCTCACCACAGGGTTTCCCTGGGGACACGACGGGCCACCCCACCTGCCACGACCAAGGAACCCACCCCACCTGAAGAAGTGACCACCCACCACCACCAACGACCCGAGTACCAGCTCCCCGCAACCAAGGGAGCCCCAAAACTTCTGACAAGCCCCCCGAGAGCTGCCGGCCGTTCCCACCCTGGAGACCGAGGCCAAGGCCCCAGCGCCCCCGGCCCCCCCTTCCCCCGGCCGGGCCGGGCCGGGCCGAGCACTTACCGAGCGGTGTCGAGCAGCGGGTGCTTGGTGCCCACCAGCTTGCGGACCTGCATGGCGATGTTGCTGAGCTCGTCGCTCAGCAGGCACCGCAGGCTCATGAAGGACGTCGGGTACCCCACGATCTTCTCGGCCTCCGACACCACTTGGCTCCAGGGCGGACCCACCGACACCAACCACCGCAGGCCGCCGGCGCCGCGGCTCCCGCGCCGCAGCAGGGCACCCCACATGCCCCCCACCAGCCACCGGCGGGGCCCCAGAGACCAAGACGGCTGCAGACGAGTCCTCCCTCTTCGCTGGCTCAGCCCCGGGCGGCGGGACCCCGCAGCGGCCGCCCTGCCTGCCCGCCTCTCCCCCGGCGGCGCGGCAGCAGCCGGAGCGGGCTCATTGTGCCCTGGGGGCAGCCATCTTGGGCGTCGCAAAACACGGAGGGACGTAAAGCGAGGGCGGCAGGTTTACCCCTCCCACCCAGCTTCCGCGCCTGACGGCCGCGGCGGTCTCGAAGCTGAGGGGCCCTGGGTGAGGGCTGCTGGGGAATGGGCTCTGGTGACGCCTGGGAACGGTTCCCCCCACTATTTTCTTCACCTTTAGCTTTTGTACTGGGTAAGGGGCTGTCGACTCTCCACGCTGCCTCCCAGACCGGTGTGTGTGGGCCAGCCTCACCAGCCCAGCCGTGGCAGGGGGCCCAGCTGGCGGGGGAGCACCCTCCCGGCTCGGCCTGAGCTCTGGGGACGCCCCTCAGAGAGAGGTGTGCGCCGTCTGCTCCCCAGGTTGCCCAGAGAAGTTGTGGATGCCTCATCCCTGGAAGTGTTCAAGGCCAGGCTGGATGGGGCTTTGAGCAACGTGCTCTAGTGGGAGGTGTCCCTGCCCATGGCAGGGGGGTTGGAAGTCGATGGTCTTTAAGGACCCTTCCAACTCTAACCATTCTATGATTCTGTGGTCCCAGTACAGAGACCAACAGGGAGGAGAGTTCCAAGTGCCCATGTAAAGCGTTCTGCCCACAGTCTTTAGGTACACAGTCGTGTTTTGTGTTCATAACTGCAGTGCTCTCTGCATGAGCGTTCTTTTCTGCCTTTTCCCGAAGTTTTTTTGTTGTGATGTAGCATGAGCAAGCTTTTCTTACTGCACTCTCTACTTTTTCTTGTAGGTTTGTTCCTGTGGTGCTTCTCTGTGATGGGTTCATGAACAGCCTCCCCATGAGTTGAAGAGGTACTTTCTACCAAATGGGTAACACCAAAAGCTAATTTTGAGTGCCCAGCTGAAGATGCTTGGGTCCTGCAATTCCACAGTGTGATCTACTGTGTTTCATGGAGTCTCTCACTTATCTCTCACTAAGCACAGTCATCACTAGCTCCTCTTTGCAGCTACATGCAGCCAGAGATTTTGTGAATTCAGAGAATAGATTTTCTGTACACTGTAGAGGAGGAAAATTCGCTGGCTGTCTTCAGAAGTGGAATTTAGGGGACTCGCTCAATTTCACAAGCAAGAACATGATCTCTTGTGTCTTTACAATCACTTACATCCAATCTTTCTGTAACCTCCAGGCTGTGTTACAACAGATCGGGCAGAGTTCTGATAAGAAAACAATCCCTTTGACAACATGTCAAAAATGAGGATGTTTCATTTCTTACCTTTACAAATACAAGATACAGGTCACTTCTTTGCTTTGATTGCATTATTCCACGTGATTAAAAAGAGTTACATTGAAGGTGCAAGTAGCAAACAAAAGCATTACATAGAAAGACCAAGTGCAGACCAGGAAAGCACAAATAACTCTTCAAGTTACAAAGGGAGACCTGCTAAAAGGGAATGCCCTTACCTGCTTCTAGTGACAATGACAGGGTCTTTATTGTTCTTACACCTGAGACAACTCATAATGGGCACCATAATGTTAGGTGTAATGTCGCTGTCCGAAGGAAGGGGGCTTGACTGTGGAGTTGACAACAGTTGGACATGTGGAGGAACACCCCCTTCTACTCAGTGCTCTTGAGACCCCACCTGGAGTCCTGTCCAGCTTTGGAGTCCTCAACATAGAAAGGACATGGACCTGTTGGAACAGGTCCAGTGAAGGGCCACGAAGATGATCAGAGGGCTGGAGCACTCTCCTATGAGGACAGGCTGAGGGAGCTGGGGCTGTTCAGCCTGGAGAAGAGAAGGTTCCAGGGAGACCTTCTAGCAGCCTTCCAGTATCTGAAGGGAGCTACACTATCCTACAGGAGAACTGGAGAGGGTCTCTGTCAGGAACTGTAGCAATAGGCTAAAAGGTAACGGTTTTAAATTGGATGAGGGGAGATTTAGATGAGATACTAGGAAGAAATTCTTTCCTGTGAGGGTGGTGAGGCACTGGAACAGGTTGCCCAGAGAAGTTGTGGATGCCCTATCCCTGGAAAAACACTGGAAAGGCCAGGCTGGATGGGGCTTTGAGCAACCTGCTCAAAGTGGGAGGTGTCCCTGCCCATGGCAGGGTGGTTGGAACTTGATGGTCTTTAAGGACCCTTCCAACTCTAACCATTCTATGATTCTATGCCTGTGGCATATCATAAGGAGTTTCTCCCGAACTGGAGGGCTAAAGGGGAAAATTAGGATGAAGAGAAGCTGCAAAAACTGGAAAGACGACATGGGAGTTAAGGTTCTGCTGTCAAATCTTTGCGTTCTGTGCTACCTGTCTCTGAGAGAATAAAGCTTTTGCTTTGAAGAAGCTGCCATTGAGACAGTTTAGTTAGTTAGTGTCACAGAACAAACTTGCTAAATAGGGAGATTCAGTTTATAAACACAGTCTAAAAATGACAGAATGCAACAGCGTGTTTCTGTGCAGAAAAGCTAAATTGATGAAGATTGCCAGAGGGATGCACTTAAGAGGTGCTACAAAGGCACCTCATCCTCTAACGGTGACAAGTTCCTTGATGCATTTCCTGAGCCGTATCCATTCTTGCACTTAATGTGGTAAGTGTTCTGCGAAAAACTAACACAATTATGCAATTAAAGTCTGCTTAAAATAATACATATAAATTGAGGAGAATTAGGGTTCTATGGGCAGTAAATCTACCCATCTCCTAGTGTGTGAGACTTTGGCTCTGTGTGTTACAGTCTAAGGAACCAAGCACCTCTGCCCCCTTCATGTAGAATTCTGCTATGTCTAAATGGTTTAGAAGCAGGGCAAGACCCTTGATATCCACAACAGTGCACACAGAGCTTCCCCAGGACTCACCAGCAGTAGGCTGATGTTCTCTAAATGCAGCAGTCACTGGGGAAACAGAGCATACATTTTGTTAGTGAGTTTCACAGCTATTTCTGAATACAGAGACTCTTTGAAAGGATTATACTGTAAAACCTGAGGACCCTCTGTCATTAACTCTCAGCACAATGCCTTCATCCCTTTCCCTTCTCTTAACAACATTAACATTCTTACTTTGGTAGTCCATTTTTGGCTCCTGGTCCAAGTTCATGGTTTCTTTCTCCCAGCTTCCTTGCTTCTTTGCTTGAGTCCCACACACCATCCTTACTGGCTACTATTTTCTCATGCTTGTCCCAGCCTCCTCATCTTTTCCTTGTTAAGTCCTAATCATCCTCTTGTCTGCACAGCCTGCTTCCTAGTCATGGAGTCTTCTTGTTAAGTGTGTTTATGGGTGGGACTGTGGGGAGCAACAGCAAAATCCTATCTCAGTTCTTGTGCTCACCTCCACAAAGGCCTCCGTTGCTAGGAAAAAGATTTCTGGAAAGTCTTGCCTGTCTCCACTGAACCTACAGCAGATGTCCGTTACTGATGGACTCCTCAGACAGTAGAATGTGGAAAGACCATTCTGTATTTATGTTATTTGTTGGAAACATTCTGAGGCATCCCCCTCCCATCAAATCCCTGTCAATTTCTTTCCCAAATTTCAGTTTTCTAGCATGGAACTAGGGGAGTTTCTCAGTCATGTAGTCTAACAATATTTTTTAACGTGAGACAGATGTAGTTTTCAACAACCCCATTTTGCAAAGGGACTGAACTATTTTAGAAATCAGCTTCAGGCTGGCATACCAATCGTAGAAAAAATCTTTATAAATTAGTTAATATTTGACAGTTACAGGCATCAAAAGCCAGAGTCTTATAATGGATAGTGATGTACCAACTTACCTGTAGGCATTGCTGCTTGTGCTGCGTGTAATTTAGTTTCTCAGTTTTTCTCTCTAAAGAACCCATCAGAAGTGAAAGTATGATGTACTTACCATATTTTAAGGACAAAACAGCATGCCTTTTTATTTTTTTCCCCCCCTTCCTGGCTCATTTCCCTTCAGGATTTGAGAGAAAAACCAACACTATTTCAAGAGTGACTGTACAATGGATATGTCTATTTCCTTAGAGTCTGAAGTAGAGAAGATAAATGAAGCTCTTTTTTTTCTCTATCAGTTGACTTTGTTAAGGCTCCCCAGGAGGAGAAAGAAGCCACTGCAGGGGGGCAGTATCAAAGTTGAAGAACAAAGATGAAAGGTGAAGAGACCCTTCTGTTTACAGCAGCATGCTCTGGACTAATATACCAGAGAATACATCAAAGATGCCACTAATGACAGCTCTGGATATCTTTTTTAACAAATGAAATGTGGAGATACTTTCCTAACCATCTAAAGTAAAACAATTGCAAAGCATTCTCATTTGATTTGGACCTTTCAATCTTTCATAGTTACTCTGGCCTTAGCCAAAATAAATTATGTCCATAGCAGAATGAGACTTGTCAGTATATTATGATGACTGTACCCTGGCTGTGTAAGTTGCTTAATTTTTTGATATGTTAAAGCTCAGGTGCACTCTGAGGCTGTTTACAAAAATGAAAGCTAACAGAAATACGCCTGTTTTTTGCAAAGCATCCAGGTAGTTCCTCCTGCCCCATACATATAGAGAATTGATTTACTCCATAACATCCTGGGGAAGTAGACAGCTCTGATTATTTCCATTGTGGAAGTCAGGAAGTTTAAGAGAGGTTGTGTGATTTGTCCAAGGCTTCACAAAACCCCTAAAGCAAACTGAGGAAAGAATCCGCTCCTCTTGACCTCATTGTCTGTGTCTTGTCTACAAGGCTGCCTGTCTTCCTACTAGCTGACAGACTACCAAGAAGGACGAAGGTCTTATTGATCCTACAGTTCGATGCTGAAAAAACAACATCATTTAGCATCAGTTGATTTTAGTAGGAGTCAGATCGCTTGGACAGAATTTGGCATGAAAAGGTAGTAATTTTTAAGCCTACTACTGAGATACCGGTATCAGAACATGATGTGTTGCTGGCTAAGAGATGATAATAAATGCATAACTATTTTTATTTTGTTTAATGAATAACTAGATACAGCTGTGATATATAGGGATCCTTTGTATGGGTAGGTGTGTGTTACCCCTTTCACTTTGCACACAACATGCAGCTCGTCAGTGCAGGGCACGGAGGAGAAGCCGGAGCTCCCGGCAGCTCTCGGCAACGCTGCGCAGGTAGTGGGATGTGCCCCTCCTGTGCTGTGTGCTTGCAGAACAGAACTCCTTTCTCACTGGCTCGCCAGCTACCACTGCAAATAAAACAAAATCAATTGAAATCCCTCCATTTCAGCCAGCTGAGTAGGAACAGGAGCAGACAAGTGTGCAATTGATAACGCCCCTCCTTCATAGAGTCACTGTTTTTTCACCTCCCAACCCAATTTCAGTTGTAAGGCTGCCTCTTAGGCCGTCTCCTCTGACGGGCAGTGCCCCACTCAGGGGAATTCGGACAGAGATTCTCAAAATAGCAATGTTTTGGAGCCGAATAATCTACAGAAGGAGGAAGATAAGCACAATGTTAGTTCTGGTCACATGCAATCGAAGCTGACAAAGCATCCATCATCCTGTACAAAATTATCCTTGAAATATTCAGCTTTATCAGTTCCCCCATTCCTAATCCATCATTAACCACCCCATGAAGCTTCAGCTGATTAGCCCCACCTCTGCAGCCTGGCAACCTATTAACTATTTATTATTTGTATTTAATTGGACTCTGGTAGCAGTGGAAAACTCCAACCAGACACATTTGAAAACTGGAACAAAAGAGATGGTCCCTTGCTGAAGGAGTTCATGGTCTGGGCAAGAGTGAAATGCAGCAAAGAGGAAATGACAGCCATGCTGAACAAAGGCTTACTCACATGCCCTCTATTAAACTCCCCACCCTACAAATCTATAGATTTTCTATGGATTTTTTTTTTATTCTAGCGACTTCCATCGCAGCATCCCTTAAAATCACAGAAGGTTATGTGATTTGGGAGGGTGCAGCAATAAAAAAAATGGGATTTGGTATGGTAGGTGAAAAATAGATTGAAAAATTCTACCTAAATCATTCCACAATTACTGAGTAGTAACACAACCCAGGGATTAAAGTCATAATATAATGGGAAACTAGCAAACATATACAGCATATATATTTCATAGGGATCTAAATAAATAAATGGAAGCATTTCTCAGTTAAAATTCCTTATTTCTCAGGGACTAAATATATGTAATTTATGAAGTGTTATTTGTATTTTGCGGCTTGCTATTCAAATGCATAATCAAAACATAGATACAATACTAAATGTTCTTTCTGTTAGTAATGCTGGGTTTGAGGGAAGAAGATCTGTACACCTTTTTCTGTCTTTCTCTATTTTGTGACTGTGTATTCTCCACCGAGGCTGGCTGCACATTTCCTCTGAAGTAAACTTTGCAGAAGCCAGCCGGTGCCTTTGTTACCTCCACCTGGGTTTCTTCACCTTTCTGTTTATGAGCCCCCTTTGAAGCGTGCCTGAAAGATCCAGTTCCTGAGCAAGCCACTGCCCCGCTCTCTGAGCAGTGTGGCACAGCAGGAGCGCTCTGTGCCGGAGACTCGGCACTGGCTGGCTGTTTATTGACCAGCTTGAAAGCCCAGAGCACTTGAAGAAGCCGTGATCTTAGGGGCCCCTCTCACTCTGTGCCCACTGCCTGCCTCGCTGTCAGGTGGAGAATAATGTCTTTCCCAGAACCAAGTCTCAATATCTGAAAGGCAACCTGGATGATAAAGAAAATGGTTTTAGAATTTGAGCAAGAAAACCCAGGTTAAAATAATTTGAATCTATCTTTGTAATTTTCTGCCTGAGCAAAGTAATGCCTTTTAAATAGCACTGACTAAATGGCTTTTGGGGAAATTAAAGCAAGATAAACAAAGGTATTAATCTATAATATACTGCACTGTCTAACATTCCCCACCCTGATCTAGGTAAACCAGAGGTCCCTTCCAACCCCATTTCATTCTGTGATTCTGTGATTCTCTTCAGTATAGGTGTTCTTCATTACGATTCCCTCTGCTTTTGAATTTGTCCAGAGGTCAGTCTGTTGGAGACAAAGAGCGATGACCCGCAGGGTACAAGGGGCAATAAATTTATTTTTACCTAGCACTTGACTCACATCTGTTCTCCTTTTAATCTCTGTAATTAAAATGCCTGTCTGCCACTTTAGTACCTGCTCTGAAATGATTAAAATTTGAACATTATAGCAATCATAGTTACTGCAGCTGCACAAGAGGAAGAACAATTAATCTAGGCCAACACAGTTACGCTATACGAGGGAAATCATAAGCTATTAATGCAAAATAGTATACAGGAGTATTGGGTCAGATGAAAGGAGCATCTAAGGTAGTGTGCCTTGTCTCTGATAGGAGCCAGTATGAAACACTTACGGGAAGAGAATGAAAAATTGAGCAGATATGGAGAAGTATGTCATAGAATCTTAGAATTATCCAGGCCAGAAGGGACCTCCAAAGGTCATCTAGTCTGACCTCCCCGCAGTCGCATGTCCTGTGGCGTGTCCGCCCAGCTTCTACCTGACCACACTTTAGAGACTTCTTGAGCAAGGTGCCTTATCAAGTCTGTTGTATTTAGCAAACCAAAATGGATCTACATTCTAGAAATTCATGGTCTGGCTTTTCTAAGCTCTTCATTGAAGCTGTGTATACTTTTGCTCCCCTGAACATTCTGCAGACTGTTCCACAGTTTTATTGTGTATTATGTGGAAAAAAACCCTCACTTTGCCATGTTTATTTTAAGCCTCCTAACTAACAGTTTGCATTCAGAGCCAATGAGGCATGCCCAAGCTGGTCTAAAAGGAGGCTTGAACAACATCTCCATCCCTTTCTGTTTTGTTTATTCACCCATCTTCCTTTTTTCCCCCTCTCTCATTCTCTCTTTCTTCTGTCTTTGTATTATCTCTGGAGGGTGTTACAAGATACACAGGCTTACAAATGTGCACCTATTACATATCAAAATTCAAAAGACCAAAAGCGTGGCAGTCCTTCAGAGACACACTCTTCCATGATGTTGTCACTTGCTTGTAAGTGTAGTCTTAAACTTTGGCACCTCGGTCCTTTCTGAGCTCCCAAGTGACAGTGACCTGGTTTTTGGAGGTGCTTAGCACGCCCACCACTTCCTGGGGGGAGCTGCAGGCACTCGGCGCACACAAGACAACACTTCTATGCAGAGCATCTGCCTGGCTCTGGGCACTCAAGTATTAAATTGTTATTCTCGATTCAGCTTCACAGTATAGTGACACAGGAAACCGTCAGCCCCAGAGTGAAATGAAGAACCTTAGGACTGATGGTGCAACCCTTACTTATGGTAATTTAAGGCAAGCAGCCCTCTTGAATTAAATATTGCTAAATGCGAATCTTCTGATTTTTTCAGGATCGGTGGCAAATGCTACAGAGTACCACAATCTTACAGGCTTTGTGTAGTATAAATGTATAGATTGTAGCTATATGAGAAAGAACTCCTAACTTAGACATCTGATTTTCAGCTTATGTCTATGAAACAGTCTTTCCACAGTAAAACACACCAAAACTTGAGATTACCTGTTCACCTGCACAATCATCCAATAGATACACTTTCCATCTGCCCTATAATTTTTCCTTTTTTCTCTGTTCATCTCTCACTCTTGGAATTTGCTCAGACCTATTCTCTAGCCAACTATCTCTCTTTTTTTTTTCCCTTTTTTTTTCCCTTTTTTTTTTTTTCCTTCAGTGTTCTCCTCTTTGCATTTCCTTTTGCTTTCTCACCACCTTTCCATGTGTCAGCCTTGTTCCAGTTCTTCTCCCCAGTGGCATTCAGAACTCCTGCTACTTTCATACGCTCGCACCATTTTAAGCCGCTTTCCCACATGCTCCCTTTCACGGAACACCTTCCTTCCACTGATTTCCAAAGCACAGATGCTTGTTCGCTTTCCATGATGGCAACAACAGCTCTAAAAGAAACATAGCATTTCCCCTCCTGCAATTCATGCACAAATGCCTGGCATGTGCTGCCTGGAGAAAGCCTTTTGACTTTGAATTTCCTTGCCTTTGTGGAATCTGTGAAAAAGCCTGATAAATTACAGCTTTGGCAGTTATTTCAAATAACTTTATTTGCAGCCAACTGAGGCAAAATCTGTCAATGGTGCCATCCCTGTGTTCTTTCAAAGGTCGTTGGTGTTTCATGAGTGAGCTCAAAGTCAAGCTGGTTCAAAGGGAGTTTCACATTTCATTTTCTTCCAAGAAGGTTAGATTACATGTTCTAATGGTGACAGGACTGTCCTACAAGACATAAGAGCTGGGTTCTAGTTTAGGCCATGAGGCTCTTCAAGTACATGTGTTTTGTCACTTTATCTCTCTCCCGGTGATTTCTCATCTGCAAAATAGCTGTAATACTAACTGGTACTTGTAATATCAGTTAACAACAGACAAGACCCCAACTAATCATATAGGGGGCTAGGTGCTGAAGTTGGCCTTAGACCTGGTTTTGGTGTTAATAGTTCAGGTAAAACCAGTAAAGCTCCTCCTGACGGGGGCTTCAGGGGCTGTGACATGTTCACAATATGCAAGAGGCGATCCCTCACCTTGTCCCAGGCGGTGAGAGGAAGCAATAATACAGAGCCTTGGCTCTGCAAGCCAACTGAATTGCTACCTGAGCATGCGGGAGCGATGGCGTGCTTGGGGACCTCTAGTGACATTCAGAAGAAACCACAGCATGGCAGGGGTTGGCAGGTATGTGGGCAGGTTGTCAATCCATGCTAATCGAGATACGCACGGAGCTCCTGACCCTCGATGCCCTGAAGTTACCCAAAGCTGAATTCTTCTGGCAAGGCTTTCCCATGCCAGCTGGGTGGGATGGAAACTGCGTGTGACCGTCTCCCATCAGGTGATCCCCTATGGTGATCCAAAAGGGAGTGGTGAGGTCATGTCAATCCTGCATTGGCTAGCTGTCTAGCTAATCAAGAAACTGATTACCACACATGACTTCAAGAATCTCAGATGGAGATGGATACAAGCCTTGTTCCTGTTCTAAGGCAAAAAATCCTACCTACGTAGAGAAGGATTCTCAGGACTGTTTCTGAGCAAAAGCTATTTTTGGTTACGGCAGTAAGAGACAAGATTATTATCATTAATGTTATGTGTATGATTTAATTAGGAAAAGCAACACAGTTCAGGACAACAAAATCTTTCCAGATAATAGTTATACTAATTAGCTAAAAGATCATAAATCAAAGCAAACTGAATAAATTACAGGACAAATAGATTGACAAGAATCTCATGAATTTCAGCAAAGAAATGTGAAGTCCTGAACCTGGAGAGACGTAATATAGGTGGTGGACTGACTAGAAAGCAGCTTTGCAGAGAAGACCCTGGGGACTCTGGCATTCAAGAGCCTGATCATGAGCCAGCCGTGTGCCCTTGCAGCAGAGAGGGTCAGGGTGCATAAGGAAGAGCACCTCTGGCAGGCTCAGGGAGGTGGTCCCTCCTCTCTGCTCAGCCCTGGTGGGACACATCTGGAGTGGTGAGTCCAGGTCTGGGATCCCCAGTACAAGAGAGACATGGACACACTGGAACAAGGACAGCATAGGGCTGTGGGTATGATCAAAGAACTGGAGCACCTGACATATGAGGAGAGGCTGAGAAATTTGGCATTGTTTAGCCAAAAGAGAAGGCTTGGGGGGATCTAGTCAATGTGTATGAATACCTGATGTGGGATCTGATCAATGTGTATAAATACCTGATGCGGGGGAGGAAGTAGTCCTGGAAGGACAAGGGGCACATGGGCACAAACTGAAATACAGCAAATTCAATTTAAATATATAAGGAAAAGTTTTGGGGTTTTTTTTGTACTGTGTAAGCAGTCAAACAGTGAAACAGATAGCCCAGAGATGCCATGGGATCTCCATCCTTGCAGATACTCAAAACATGACTGGACACAGAGGCAGCCTGCTCGGCATTGAACAGGGAGGTTGAACTGTATGATCTTCAGAGGTCCCATCCAATCTCAGCTATTTGATTTGCTGAATAAAGAACATTTTTTGACGCTGAAAATATGTACCGCATCCTAGTCCCGAATATATTTCTGCTCTGCATTCCCAAGATATGTTTGGGGTTTTGTTTGACAGACCTTTCACCATGGCAATGTGCATGCATTGCCATTATATAGTAGGATGTGTAAAATTCATGTAAATATAACTGAGAAGATCAAGAGATTGAATTGCATGTCATGTAGGATTCTGGTGAGATGCAGGCAGGGAAGCAAGCATTGCAGTAAAAGAGTAATTGTCAAATAATGACATGTCAAAGCCCAACTTTACCCAAGCCTAAATCATTTAGTATGTGTCACTGTAGATACTTTGACATGTTTCTTTGGGTCCAGGAGAGAAATGAATAAGCCACTGTATCTTGTATATGCAATGCAGGGGGTAATTTGGACAAAATGATGTAATGTTTTTGAAAGCATGACAAGAAAATTAAGGATGAAGTAACTCCAGAATGACTTTTATGAATGAAAAGAACCTGTAATTGTTTTCCATCCCTTGACAGATGTTACTTAAACTGACACACTGTATCATGCAACAAAACTCACAGGGGGAATACAGGATTATGAGAAAATGTATAAACCACTATCTTTATTGTAAAAAAATTTTTTATTCTTCACAGAAAGACAAAGAGAGGAGGGATTCCTTTTAGGAAGAACTTGATGCAGATTGCTGTAATAATATTTTCAGGAACGTATCAGCACAACTGATCTATTAAAAAAAAAAAAAGAATGAAGTTAAAAAGAAGGGAGAACTTTCCACCGTATCCCAGTCCCACACAATCTCTCCCTTTCTCTCCTGTTGTTGCAGCAGCTGGGAGACTTACCTTTTCTGGAAGTGACAATCAGAAGTCTCTCTTCTGCTGCCTCTGCATAGACAAGTAAGAGAAATGGGAAGGGGTGGAAATGGCTGTTGGTGAGAAATGACAGGTGAAGAAGTGAGTTTGCCTTGGCTGTAAATGTTCTCAGTTCGCCTCGGAGGGAGGTTTACAGCTGTGGGACAGCTGCAGAGGGCACAAGTCTTCACCTCCCACCAGTTTTGCTTCCGGCTTTGACAGCTCCCTGCTTTCAGGGTGTGTGAGAAACAGGAGGCTCTCTTGGGTACCTCAGACCTTCTCCAAAGTGGCTTTTGGATGTCAGCATTTTGGGTGTCAGTGCGAGGAAATAAGAAGTCTACAGGAAAGTAGGGTTTGGCATATGCTCTTACCAACATGTATGACAGAGCAAGTGGCTCTTTAAGTGTCACAAGTGTCATTCTGAGGTACAGTTCTTGACCGCCATGAAGTCTAGAAGCTGCAAACACATAGTTTGTCACAGCTAAGTTCCAGTCTGGCATAATGTGTCTAAGTTTCTTGCTCACCTATGGGTCCTTCATTTTCCTCTACCTGATCCTTGGCATTATATTCAATATGAAAACGTCACAGCAGAGTCTCTGAATAACCATAGTGGATAGATAGGGTGTAGCAGTAGACAGATGATAAAGATTTTTCCCCAAAGTCAATACTGATGTCCGGGGCATATTTTACTAATTTGGTTTTTAATGCATTGCTGATACCTTTTTAAAGGTTTCATATTGATCGATTTCTAATGGTGTGGGTGTTGTCTGATGCTAAAGAAGGAAAAGACCTCCCCTTGCTTACTTTTGGCATAGGGAGCATCAGAAATGAAACAAAAAGGCATTTTAACAGAAGACTTGAAAGTATTTATCAAAAAACCACAGAAACAACATTTATTTCTGTTTATCAAATTATGTGATGTTTCAAACAAGAAGAGCAATCGTTAATTAATGATTTAATAACTTAAACAAAGTTTCTCTCTGTTTGCCAGAACTTTAGAAAGTATTAACAGTATTAGGGCTCTATCTTGCCATTAATCTGTACAGATTTGACTCTGATACCCTAAAGCAGCACGAAAAATGAAATATTCATCAATATTAAAATACCTCCAAGCATTTCCAGACTTTCGTATTTGGAAAGCCGCCACTACTCCCATTTCAGCTGCCTTACTGTGTCTGCTTTGGAGTGGCTACCTCTTGACATTTTGCAGAGCAGCCTCTAATCGTCTAAGGAAACTCTGGACTGAGGTTAGTATCCACAGCAAAAAGAAATCTACAGACACTGCTGTGTGTGAGTAATGCTGCGGGCGTTCATCCAAGCTCAGGAATGAGTGGAATGTACCCCTTCTCAAAGGTATGGGTAAAATAACATCACTGAAGTGGAAGTGGGGATTGGGTGGAACTGAAGCAAGAGAGACAAGTTCACATGCGTGTTTTCCATGTGTATGAAAATGTCTGGCTGTATTAAAAAAAAAAAAAAAATTAAAGAATTGTGAGCCAGTATTTTAATTATTCAGTGCATTTATTTGCTTCTGATGGCATAAATAGTCTATTGCCTTAGCATGTCATACAAAAAGTCAAAGGAAGGTTTCCACTTCAAGTCAAATGAAAAAAAAAAAATTAAAAAAATCAACGTAATGGTACTTTTCTATGAACACATATAATGAATTTCTTTGTTTAATTAAACACTTCAGCAAAACAAATACCTGAATTTAAATTGCTGTTTATTATGGCTTCCCCCTGGATACAGGTGAAATGAGAATAGGTTAGCTTGTGAGAGACTGCGTAGACATATGTTTCCCACATTGACGAGCATTACTAAGCAACCTGATGGAGAGCTGACAACATCTTGGCAAGCAGAGAACAATAAGGTAAATTATCAGCAATATTAAAAGGAACCAGTTAAGAGCAGCATCTTCGCTTTGGCCGGCAATGTCCGGGAAAAAACCACGAGAGCCTCCCTTTTTAAGCTTCGGCTTTCTCCCTGTATGTGTAGGTGTACATGTGTGTATATACGTGCATGAAGGCACGCAGACTTGTGCTTACACACATCTTGGTATCCGAGATTCCATGATGCGTTTTCCACCGTGCCGAGAAGGAGAGAAACAGGAGGGGGAGCTCTCGCCGCAGCCGCCGCGGCCCGGGCCGAGCCGGGCAGGGATGCTTCCCCGGGACAGGGATGCTCCTCCGGGACAGGGATGCTCCCCCGGGACAGGGATGCTTTCCGGGACAAGGATGCTCCCTGGGCCAGGGGTGGCGGGACCTCAGCCCCTGCCTCCTGCCTCCAACGGGGCAGCACAACAGCTGCACTATTGTTGCAATTACCCCGGTTGTCCCAATTTTGGGTCTGGAAAACCATCCTGTCTTTTCCAGTGTGCCCACAGATGTTTGTTTGATGCCATTGCCTTTTAAAACCTTTTGCTTTGAAGATGTCGTGCCCACTTACATATTTACCAGCTGGAAAATCAAGCCTGCTTGTTTATCTCATCCTCTCTGGTAGGCAATAATGGGAAGAAATAGCTCAATAATAATATTAACGAGAATTACACATTAATAAAGACTAAATTGAAGAACTTATAGCAAAGTGTTGCTTTCATGTTATCTAAAAAGCAACTCTGGGTAAGTGGATAGGTGCCGTTTTAAAACATGTAGATACTAATAAATAGGAATATGAATAATAGAATATAAATTAACCCCGGGGTGACTTATTTTAGACAACTCATTTGCACCTGTTGTTTTATGAACAATATTTGTTTTTCAAAGGTCCAAATTACTGCACTTGCAAAAAACTCAAGTGCAAACTCAGAGCTGGAAATGCAAAGCTGTGATAGAACAAAAATAGGGAGCTTGGAAAAGCACCTTTGGTGTAAAATGCGCTTGGGCAAAGGAAGGGAAAGCTCAGGTTTCTGACATCACTCAGATACAGGGACCTGAACCTCAGTCTTGCAGGTGACTTAGCAACCACTGAAAAATGCATCACATGGCTGTTTTGTTTCCAACTTTGGAAATAACCAATGAGCAAAGAAAAAAACAAAACAAAACAAAACAAAACCAAACCTAAACAAAAAAAACCAAAACAAAACAAAAAAAACCCCAAAAACAAACAAACCAACCAACCAAGAACATGGGATTCTTGTTTTCCAATGCACACTATATAATAAATTGATTTTAAAATCACCTTGGAAATTTCACAAGGAATTTGGTCTCATTAAACTCAAATCTTCGCTGACTTCTACAGGATCAGGATTTCATCTTTGGCTGAAAACTGCTTACTGATACCAGGTACCCCAGGATCTGGTGGCATAAATGTGAGCAGCCCTGTTGATCCAGTCAGGTACCCGTATTCACCTGTTTGAGATGTTTGCAGAATCCATATAGAGCACTGCTGAACCAGGTTTCTTTACCAAAAATACAGATTTTCACACAAGAAATATGTGCTGTCACAGTTCAGTAAATGTATTTAATGTTAGGGTCTCTGCAATGTAAATACCAGATTTATTTTCTCATAACTTTTTAGAGACGTTCAGATCAATGCCATTGTATGACTGACAAATTCATGGCTTCCATAGATTCTGATATTCTGCCTCCCCTTATAAGTTCATGAGCTGCAGTTAAAACCTGAAAATGTTCCTTTCTGTTAGTCATTCGCTCCCCAGTAACAAGTGGAATAATTAGACAGTTTCCAAAACTTATTTCAGTAGCTACGGTGTGTGTCAGATAACGTCTGAGCACTCTAAATTCATGAACTTCTGTGTTGACAGTTGATGGTCTTCCATATGCTATCACTAGAAGAACAACTTCCCAAGAATATGTAGTATAATAATATGCAATATGTAAAGGTAATAACAGTTCTAGAAAAATAGGAATCGTGACAGATGCAGACATAATCTGCTGTCAGATGAAGAGATACTATTAGGACACAGAGAGGTAGAACTTTTGCATCCATCCAAAGCCTATATCAGATCCTGAGAAAAAACAGGATATGCTCTAAGACCATGGGCTTTCATCTGGTGGTTGATGAGGTTCTAAGGTACCGTAGGCTGTTTTTAAGGAACTTACCAGAAGTAGCTGAGAAAAGTGAGCCTACTGTCAGGAGGCATAAATTCACATCTCCGTTCAAAAGTATTTGGAGTGTGCTACTGGAAAAAAAAAAAGCCTAACGGAAAGGCGCTATTTTTGGTGATCAAAAAGCGAGGATCAGCATTCAGAACTGGTAGCGAGAGGGATGGGAAATGCTTCAATTTATAACCTAACCTTCAGCCATTAGTCAGGAAATCTGGAATGACAGATTTGATCCTGCAGACATTATTTTTGGTCTTCTCACTGTTGCCTGCTGAAGACAACTGGCACCATTTGGGCTTGCAGATACACTCTCCAAAGCCCTTACCAATAATAAAGGAAATGCTGTCTATGTTGGGAGTTCAGGATTAATCATTTTGTCAAATTATCAACTCAGTCCATTAAATGTATGCAGTGAAACAGAGCTTTATTACAACACATACAGTAAAGTGTGGAGAAGTAGTCTTCAGATGTTTTCACTGAACAAGAACCATTTGAGGCAATACTCAGAAGTATGGCAGAAGTTCTAAGGTTTTTTATTAAACCTCTGCTGTCGGCTCTTTGGAGAAACTAGTGATATATCCCTCATGCAAGAATTAATTTTGCCTTTTTCATTAGAATGACTTCACATATCAGCAAGGTGGTGGCGATTCAAAGCAGAATAGTTGTCTGAGGTTGGCTTGCTCGAAGGTTTCATAGGATCATTCAGGTTGGAAAAGACCCTTGGGATCATGGAGTCCAACCATCAGCCCCACTCTACAAAGTTCTCCCCTTCACCATATCCCCCAACACCACATCTAGATGCCTCTTAAACACATTCAGGGATGGTGACTTGACCACCTCCCTGGGATGCCTACCACTCTTTCTGTGAAGAATTTTTTCCTGATCTCCATCTTAGACCTACCCTGTTGCAGCTTGAAGCCATTCCCGCTCATTCTATCACTAATTACCTGTGAGAAGAGACCAGCACCAACCTCTCTACATTGTCCTTTCAAAGAGTTCCGAGGCTACACGCAATTGTGTTCATAAGCAACTTCCCTTGCATTGTCTGTCTTATCCCTACTGGGCGAGAAAATCCATTGAGATTCTGGGGACGTCTCCCCTACTTGATGAGAGATCAACCATACCAATTAGTTTTTGGTAAAATACGGGGAACAAAATACAGAGATGAGGTTGCTGCTGGTGGTGGCAGGGCACAGAAGGAGGGAAACCTCCCTATTAAGCATTGTCTTCTAGAGGTTATCCACAGAGTCACAAGTTAGTTTCCCTAAGTTTCAGGTCTTTTAAAATATTGTAGGCAAACAAAATTAAAAAAAAGAAAGAAAGAAAGAAAGAGAGAAAGAGAGAGAGAAGGAGAGAAGGAGAGAAGGAGAGAAGGAGAGAAAGAGAGAAGGAGAGAAGGAGAGAAAGAGAGAAAGAGAGAAAGGAAAGAAAGAGAGAAAGAGAGAAAGGAAAGAAAGAGAGAAAGAGAGAAAGGAAGAAAGAAAGAAAGAGAGAAAGAGAGAAAGAGAGAAAGAAAGAAAGAGAGAAAGAGAGAGAGAAAGAAAGAGAGAGAGAAAGAAAGAGAGAGAGAAAGAAAGAAAGAAAGAAAGAAAGAAAGAAAGAAATGTTGGCTCTTTCTCATGCCTGCTTTTGGTGAGTCTGAGGGCAGACCTTGTGTTCCTGGTGTGCGGAACAGACAGAGCCCACTGGCACGACCTCTTCTGCAGCTGGCTCCTGCAGCTCCTTGCTGCTGGCAGAACCTTCTCGAGGGTCTCGGTGGGGTCCTGCCGCTCTGTGAAAACAACCATGGATCAGACCTGCTTTTTTCCCAACATCTGCCTGATTCTTGCAGGCAGTGAGGGGAGTGGCAGCACCTTGGCTTCACAACGGCCGTGACCTTACCGCTGCAGATGGGCTCTCGATTTTACAGCCCGAGGTCTGGTTGCTATCTCTCCTTTTTGATGCTCGCTGCTCTAACGGCCAAGGCTGTGCAAAATCCCAGTTTCTTCCTATTTTCAGTGCCACATGGGAGAATATGCTCCGCGTCTCTAATCACTCCGCCATCTGAAAGCAGGCGAGCCAGGCTCATTTTAGTCATGAAACGAGCAAAAGGAGTTCTGCTCAACTTTTCATACTGAAAAATGTCAGTGATTTAAGCTTCAGAAACAGAGAATGTAAATTAGACATTGTTGCACGCAAAACGAACTTCTCTTTGACAGGCAAAACAGAGATTTTTATGGGGAGCCTACTCATACCCACACAGAACGCTGGTTATCTTTCAACTGCGGGTTTTTTGGGTTTTTGTTGAAAAAAAAAGTGTAATTTGAAGGTGCACCGCAGTCATAATGAGAAGCCCCGCACAATTACCATTTTGACTGATGGAACAATGGACACCCCCGTAACCGTGCCGGATCGTATCGGGTAATTAGGGACTGCCAGGGAGCAGGGAAGCACAACCCAGGAATAATCAATGTATCCCCCGCCGTGTGTACTTGTAATCCAGCACCTCGTCCCACCGAACCATTCATCCTGCCTTTCCCAGGCG
>VXBW01002913.1:652166-669256 GCA_013400375.1 Thinocorus orbignyianus | reverse complement strand
CCAGGCCCCCCGGGAGCCGTGCCCGTCCCTCCAGGGAGGCTCGGAGGGGCCTCACCCCACGTAACCCCCAGCTCTTTCCCTCAGCTGACCCGGCTTCCTCCGCCCCGCCAGGCAACGGCCGCCGTCCCATCCCCGGCGGCGACCCTCCCGCCCCTCGCCTTCTCCCGGGCGCCGCCGAAGGGCCCTTCCCGGGCCACACTCACCTCGCCCGGCCACCTCGTCCCGGCGCTGCCGGCGGAGAACGGGACCAGCGGCTCTCCCGGCTGCTAAAATGGCTGAGAAGGCGGGGGGGAGGGCCCCCGCTCTGCCGGCGCCGCCGTCCAATCCTCCCGCCGCCGCTGAGTGACGCGCGGCCGCCGAGGAAGGGGCGGGGGCGGGCCGGGGGGCCTCACAGCCTCCCTGGCCGTGTCCCCTCTGCCCGGGCAGTGAGGGTAGGGGAACGGACGGCCGCTGGCGAGCGTTGGGCAGAGCTACCTCGCAGCGGTCCCGCACCGCCAGGCTGCCCCTGCGAGGCGTGGGGCACTCACCCGGCCAGAACGGCCTCAAAAGCCCCAGAAAAACACCAAAATACCTCAGGCCCGGCCCGGCCGCGCTCCCTGGCGTCCTGGGGAGGCTCCAGAAGGAGCTGTGATGGCGGGGTCCCAGACTAGAGCCCCAGGCCGGGGTTTGTCACCCGGCTTTTGGCTGCAGACCCTCCGGGGACCCCCAGGCCGAGCCCTAGGCCTCGGCCTTCTCTGTTCGAACGCAAGCCGTGGGTTTCATCAGCAGCACTGACGAGAGCAACCGGGATTACTCACAGCGCGGTTCAAAAAGCCAGCGGCCACAAATATCCCTATGATTCATGCCAGAGTTTACCAGATCTTTTTAAGTGCTTTGGAGGCTGAGGCTTCTTCAGAAAACTAACACAGAATAACTAACTCTTAGCAAGATGCACAGCCGCTTAACAACGCATAAAGGAAGAGGAAATGTTTCATGCTCGGTCTCTGCTGAGCCCAAGTCCAGCACAATCCTCCCCCAGCCCATACGGAGTGGGACAGAGTGGGAAAAAAACAAAATTACAAAAAAACCCATGGCTATATTTGGTAACAAGAGCTTGTTCCTATAAAAGACAACACCTTGCAGGAGGTGACAATTTTCTGGCAACAGCTGAACACGCAATGTGGATGTTAATAGCTCTCATTCCTAGAGAAGCAAAATGCACATCACTTCCTCGGATGGAGGTTCAGATGAATCGCGATGTGGTCTTTTCTTTGCTTGGACTACATGAACTCTAGCACAGTTCGGTATTACTCTCACTTCATTCTAATTTGTTTTAAACCCCGCTGTTTTGCTTAACGTCAAATTATCACTAATGAGAGGGCCTGGATTGTGCAAGAGGCCCAAAGGCACGTCTGTTTTATGCAGACTAAATATTTTTTGATCAAACCTCCCTCTGTTCAGGAGAGGTTGGGCAAACAGATTTGCTGCAAATCTTTTTTTCCAACTAAAACGTGGGCAGATTAGCCTATTTTCTAAATCCTTCTCATAAACCAAATGTGTAAGAGGACATATTTGTAATTTGTTCCAACTATTTTATACTTCCTCTAGTCTTAGATTTGGAATTGACTGAGCTTGGATTTACCGTGCTGTGTCCCGCCAGTGGGTAAGGATCTTGTCCTGTGCCTGAGCCAGCTGGAGTGCTGGAGTGGCCACTGTGGGCCAGCACAGGATGTTGTTTCCAGCAGCAGCTGGTCATCCCCTGGGAAGATAACAAATTCTGCAGCTCAGGGGCTTTTAGCTAAAAGTAGTCTATTTCTGCTTTTGATAGACAAATTAATGGAAGAAAACTCCAATTGCTTTTTTAATCCATATAAAACTATGGAACTAAGCTGTAGATGCCAGAAGTTAACTTCTTGCTGCATGAAAATTGCTTCTGGATGCTTTGAGCCTTCTATCTGGTATTTCCATTTGATGTCCCTTGGTGTTAATTAACCGTGAATTATCATTCTATCTTAACTACTCGTTAATGCCACTCCTTGTTTTATAGATTTGTATCACATAATCTTTGCACTACTGCCTCATTCGTCTCTCCTCTAGGCTGACAAGTATCATGTTTTCCAGGTGCAGTTTCATAGTACCTCCAACAAATTTAAGTTGGAGCTTCCATCTCTCTGCCTCAGACTGCATGTTCTTGCTCCCATGTGGATTTCACATGCTCCTGGCGGTGTACTCGTGTGGAGAACGACTCTTCCCCCACCTCTTCCTTTATGACCTCCCTACTGGAGACCTCACCAGGCCATGGGACCTCCTCATCAACCAATTCTTGGCCCTGGACAGGCTGACCTTGTGTGCCATAGCAACAAGCTCCATGAGGAATCTTGGTGCCTGCAGGGTTTGTTCACTTATGTCGCCAAGCCAGGCACCATGGAATGACAAACAGGTTCGGTGGAGTTGTTGGGGATGCTCAACAAAATGCTTTGATTGTTTCAGAAGGTTGAACATCTAAGTTAAATTAACAATTTCAGCAAAGCTGGAAACAGATTTTGGTTAATTATAATCTAAGGAAAAAAATATAACCTGTCACGTTATGCTTACAATAATGAGTCCTAAAATTAAATGCACTACAGAGAGGAACTCCCAGTGCAGAGACAACTGTGCTTTGTTCTGTGGGGGTTTTAGAAACAGCACTATGGGAAACCTCCCCTGTAGCTACAGGTATGCAAATGCCTACATTGGATTTACTGCTGTAGCACTTGCCCTTTTATTTGTCACACTGTTTAAACTAGTCTTTGAAAGTTTCCAAACATTTTTTTTTTTTATTTAAGCAATGCAGAGACACATTTATTTGCTCTCTATAAATAAAGCTGTGGTCAACTAGCAATGGATAAATGGCATAAATGGAATCCTTCCAAAGGCTTCAAAACAGGTAGCTAAGAAAAGCAAGCCTATTGTCAGGGGCTTACATTCACTATGGAGCACAGAAACACCTTTTGCAAACATTTTAGGAGTCATCAAACAAAAATTAAAACTGCCTTTATGTAACAGTATGTCATACTATCTTTAAGCCCAAATCTGCTTGAAAGGATTCTAATTTCCCTTCATGTTGCAACTGCTTTCTATCTTTCCAGTAAGAAAAAACTCAGCAGTGACCTCTCTGGAATGTCACCAGCGTAACAGAACTTCCCAGACAGTGCAATTGCTCTGAACCAACTCTAATTTTCATCCTGATCACAGAAATCAAAAGGAAGCAAGAGAAAGGTATGTTGAGGAGAGACTAAAGCAAATCCAGAAGGTTTTTCACCCATGATTCAGGACAAGATTGCAAATAGTCAACAGCTTCTCACCTCATTCCTGATATCAGCAAAGGGATTGCATAATGTTAGCACTTTTAATCTAAGTAGCAAATCAATATTTGGAGCCTTGTGGGTTGTTTATTTACATTAGGAGAAGTGACTGGTGAAATCATTTCTATTTCTTTGATGCAATCCTGTTTCTTCACAGAGTGTACAGTTAGCATCAAAACAACAGAAAACAAATTTTGTACACAAACTTTGCCCTATCAAAAAAAAGTTGTCTCAGTTAGACCTCCACGTTCACTCTGCTCATCAGAACCAACATGCTTTTGTTCACTCTGGATCTTTTTACACTGACTCTCAGGTTTCAAAAGACAACACAACAGATCTGACATAGCGGTCAGTCATACATGCTCGGTGACAAAAAGGATTATTGATCTCTCCAAAGATGTGCATTTCAAGGAGGAATTTCAAGTAGGGGTGAGTTGAGGGATGGCCCATTGAATAAAGGACAATGTTTTAAAAGAATGGGCCTACTTCCAAATGTAGGAATTGTTTTGTACTTTGATGCCTTTTGTTCAAGCTAGTTCCATTCCCCACTTATTCTCATACATGAAACCTGGTTGGAAAATTATCTGCAAATCTGTTTATAACACGTACCATAAAAGAACCATTTTTTATATTTTACATAGAGAATAAAATGATCTCTATCTCATCTAGTATCTACAGCCACAACTTTTGGAAAAGGAGCAGAGGGAAGACAGATAAAGTTTGTTAGGTCTTCTGAACTGAAAACCTTTAACTGATTCTGGTACCCTGATCTACACAGATATGACTTTCTTGTTCTGAGTCATTATGTAGAAGTGTGTACAGCAGCTTGGAAGCCTTGAACGTATATGTAATTAAATCTGTTTTAAGCCATATTCCATACATGAAACAGAAACATGTACCTGCTCGCAGACATAACATTTGTATTCCGTAAAAATTCTGTAAAAACTTCACATTCATTATTTACTCAGGTCCCTGCAGGGTTTAGAGCTACTTTTTATTTCCAGAGGTAATGCCTGACAGTAACTTTCTGCCTGCTTAGGCAGCAAGAGAGACAACTTACTGTAGCAGTACCCAGATACCCGTTATGCCCCACAACACCTAAATATCTGCAGCGCTTCAGAGACTTTAACTGAGATATACTCAATTAATTCATCAGACATAGGGGGCTACATATCACTTCATACGGCCCAGTAGCCTTCAAGATACCGTAGCTGTGACAGCACACACAGTCATGTTTTTGTGCTTGGATTTTGATTCTGAAAGAAGGTGCCTAATTCTTTAATGATCTTGGGTCAAATCAGCACTTCACAGATGGTACCATTGACATTGGTATGTTGGCACACTACATAACACCAAAGAAGGACACAGTTTCAGTGCTGTCTTACTGTACAGTCTATGAGAAAACTGAAAAACCCCACCAGGAGCAGAGCTTTAGAGTATTAGATCCTAAATAGGATGGTCTACGGAGACGGCATTCCTGACTGAAGAGCATACATTTTAGGAAAAGAAAGCAGTATTGACAGAGACATAACTGATCTACACCACAAGAAATCTAGGGAAAGATTTGCTGCTCTAAATTTAGTTTTGTTGGTGCAGTTACATGTTGTCTGAGTAGAATGTATGTAACTGTACCATCATTAGATCATTGTGCAAAACAAAGTACGTAAAAGTTTGAAGAGCCATTACAAGGAGGGCTTTGAGTTGTTCTTACATAAGGAAATATGTTCTAGTGCTGCCTAGAGATATTCAAAAGAAATAAAATCAAATGCTACAAAATCATATATTATATAGAAATGTTTTCTTAATTTTTCAAAAGATTCAGTCTAAAGCACTCAAAACAGTCAATAATAGCCATAACAAGCCAGGTTTACTATAAAGAGCCAATTAGATTAGGATAAATTATGGCTAAAAAGATGGCTAAATAATTGTAATTT
This sequence comes from Thinocorus orbignyianus, assembly GCA_013400375.1. Taxonomy (NCBI): domain Eukaryota; kingdom Metazoa; phylum Chordata; class Aves; order Ciconiiformes; family Thinocoridae; genus Thinocorus; species Thinocorus orbignyianus. Next base: position 663,999 of record VXBW01002913.1, on the reverse strand, counting down.
TCTCATCTATTCCATGGTCTCCTCATCAGGATTTTTTGAGTCTTACCATTTCCTTTAAGGGAACCATAATATTTTAAACACTATGGTGCCCTAATTTAGTATGAAACCATTTGGGAATTCATTAGAGCAAAGACTAAAATTCAGTAAGGACCTTGACCTCAATAATTTTGCTATTTACATATGCCATGGCAGGAGTAATGGATACTTCTTTCCACAACTAATATTTTCCATTTAGAATCTAGATAGCAAAAAATAAGTACTTGTTCACATTAACTTTGTTCCAATCTCTGTCATCTGACCTCAAATTTTGTAAAAATATGATGCTCAGTTAAAAAAATAACACAAGTCCTGATCATGTATGCCTGTGGGCTGGCCGTGACTTCAGTACATTTCTGAGGAATATTTAACAGGCAAGTACAAACAACATCCTCCACTGCACTCCCATACAAATATTCGCACGTATCCCTCCAAATTTGTAATGTGAGAAGCAATGTTGGTAAGACCAGAATGACTCAACTTACTGCTTATCTGTTTGTAGTTATTCCTGTAACTTTTGGGGGCAAATATATATCAGCAGATTTGCATGAGGGCCAGACAGAAGCTTATGTCCAAAACATGTCTTGGTACATGAAGGAATACTTATTTTAGAATAACTGGCTTCCTACGTAACGATATGACTATTACACAAAGATTAAATGGTGTGTTTCCCTGTTTATTGGTATTTCATTTCTTAAAACCAAACCCGACAAACTATGAGCACTTTTCTGTACTTATTAATGTAAAATCACATCTAAGAGAAATTTCTGAAAATTATTTGGTGATAAATTGGCAATCTACTTACACGAGTCTTCTTGTTAGTGTGAACTCCCTGGTGTAATTTTTTTAAACAAACTGTAAGTGACTCTTGGAATATCTGTTTCTATGATTATATATCCCTATGAGTACAAACTGATCCTGCTTTCATTATATATACTTTCTTTTTCCTTCAGGAATTGTTGTGCCCAGAAGGTGAAATTATGGTGAGACAACACCAAACTCCATCCTAAGGACAGAAGTATTATGTATGTTTTAAAGTGAGTAGGTAGCCTTCCTGTCTCAAAATACTCTACCCATCCTGTCTAAATTACCACAAGCTGCCAGTCTGCCCTGACATGCTCCAGCAATTCTGCTTCAGCTTGTTCCTGAACTTGTAAAGGAGTCCTTGCAGCTTCCATCTTCTTTGTCATGATTTACAAGATGGAATACCCGTAAGAATCTCACTTACCCAGCTTGTCAAAATGTCGGGATTTTGCTGTTATTCAAATTATACGATTTTCATTCTGTCTCTGCAGCAAAACTTTCAGTTGTGTCATGTGTTTTCTAGCACAATCTCTTTCTTCAAAGGCTGGTTGATCACTGCATTGCTTCCCATCAGTCCAACAGAATCGCCTCCATAGCAGTGTGGACTATTGAAAAAAGAAGAGCCTTTTAAAATGTTAATTATGGATAGTTCGCAGTAGTGGTACAGAACCTCCCAGCAATTTTGCATATTACACTGGACAGTGTAGTAAACGTGTATGATTACTTTTCTTGGTCACCTTTGTCAGGCTCTTTAGAGGTCACCACAAAACATTCCCCACATACACTTCTATCTCTCCTGTCCAGGTATGTCTATACAGGCTCTTGCTTACCTGGACAAAGATGCCACAGTAACATTCTTAGTAACATTTTTCAGTCAACAAGTCAACATTTCCTTTGTCTAGTAACTTCATTGTCAAAATCTTTGGGTCTCAATTCATCTGTTTCCATTCATAAACATTTGTACACAAAATGTTTGTCCATGAAAAGAACAGAAATGACATACAAAGATGAGAAGTACACCTTAACACAGTGTCTTTCTAAAATATATTTGAATTCTTACCTTAAAAACTTCTTCCCATGAGATCAAGGATTTGACTTCGCACTCAGATCTGTAAAGTAAAAGCACTGTTAATGAAGAACCCAGGTGAACTCCATTTTTAACACTGTGCTGAACTTAACACTACTATGTCTGTTTTTAAGTGCTTGGACTTGTGACACTGACTTCCCTTTTGCAGATAAAACAGAAGAGATATTTACTTGCACAATCAGTTTGTCCTATCAGTAGCTGCTACCTACTTGTACGTGTTGTTCTTCAGGCTTACAAGTAAAGTCAGATATGCAAGAAATATTAATAGAATATGCTTCATTTATACAATACTTCAAATGACTAGGCTTTCATTTCTGTCAGTAGTTCTATTACAAGTTGATTCCTGGAGTCAATTATTTCATTTATTCACATGACACTAAATATGCAAACTGTTTGCAAAAATAATTGTTACTGTTGTAGTAGTTAAGAAGTAAATGCTTGTGGATGAAACCTAGTTCCAAATATTGGCAGACATTGGAGCTGGGGTGGGGAATGGCTGCATTTTGAGGTGTTCTCTGCTGCTGCTGGTCTTGTTCTCAGAATCCAAAACTGCCTGAAAGTAGACACTATCACATTATCTGTAATGATATCTGGCTCCAAAGAACAGCTCAGGTATCAGTATTACACACAGCAGACAAATACCACGGCAACAGTTTCTTTTTGTTCAGATGAATAGTATCACTTACAGACCTATTTTCTTACTGGACAATGATAGTTAAGAAAGATGATGCCTGGGGGAGTTTCAGCTTTAGCCTATGTTGCCTAGATAATTTAACTTCTTCATTAATATACAATAGAAGCATCTTCAAATAAAAGACTTGTAGCAGCTTGAGAAAATTAGCAGGTAGTGCAAAAATAGGCACGGCAACAAAAGGTAAACTGTATTCCCTAGACAAACAGCCTGAGCAATTTCATCTCTTACCAAGTTTTAGAATGTTATTTTCATGATTTCTTCCAACTGTATCACTGGGCCTAACAAGAGATGTTCCTCTTCCCAAACTTGGCCTTGCTTACCTCCCAATTATCAAGGCTAAAAAACACCACTATGGCTATTTTGCTTTTACGAATTATTGACCAGTAATTACAGTAACACCCGTCAGGAGAAAAGTCCAGGATAGCATAAGTCTTACTTACTTTAGGACAATGGAGCACAGCGGTGGTAGCACCTTCCCTCTCTTCATGGTTGAAGTATGGGTTAGTTCTGCCTGCAGAGGCTGTTCAGCAAGCTCTGAAAAGCACAAGTGCAGAGTATGTAGCAGAGGACTACGTGCTAGTCTTCAGACTTTAAAGGGTTGCTTAAACAAAGCACATCTATTTCCAAGACACGTTTTCACACTGTATTTATGTATGATATGGTAAGCTTTGAACTCCCAAAATACCAGGTACATCTGTCTTGGGCTGGTGTAGTAAGTTCACTCCTTCTTATGAGCAAACTTCTCATATTAAAATGAAAAATTCTATGGTTTGGAGACTTACAAAGCACATAACGGAACATAATTTCATGCTTTCCCCTTTTTATCTCTGTTGTCTATCAAAATTTGGTTTATATCCAAACACACTTCCTTATAAAGTAATTTACTCTCACTATTATTTTTTTTTTTTTCCCTTTATGAATCCAGCCTGCAATCTGCTTCCACTAAGTTAACTGCAAACTTCCAGTACTGCCACCAGGAATGCATATTGTGTCCACGTTCACCAAAGCAGACCTAGGAAAAGGGGGCAAATTATTCCCCCAGACATCCCACAATCTGTGCAAGGCTTTTTTTTTTCTTTGTGCAGTTGGAGTGCAAACAGTTGATTTTAAATGTTACAGAAGTGTTAAAACACCTTAAGTAGAAAACTCATCAAGGCAATTAATCAGGAGAGAGGACGATTCAGCAGTCAGCTTCAGTAGGTCTCTTCCAAGCAGGAGAAAAGATCACAGAATCATAGAACAGTTTCAGTTGGAAGGGACCTTAAAGCTCATCTATTTCCAACTCCCCCTGCCATGGGTAGGGATACCTCCCACTAGACCAGGTTGCTCAAAGCCTCATCCAGATGTCAGATTGTTCAATGACAGAAGAAACTACATGTTTATACTGACACTATTCCAGCATCCCTGGGTTGGTTGGCTTGTTTTCCAATGAACTCCAGAAAAAGCAAGCATCAGCTAGCGATCATGAGTAAAGGTGAAAAAGAAAAGAAAGTCCAACGATGTATTTTTAGACTAGAAACCTTCAAATATAAGTAAAGGAACAGAACAGGTGTTTTAGCCGCCCATCCCATGAAAGCACCATTGGAAACAGGGCTGTACACAGCACATCCATACTCTGAAAGGACTTGCATTTGGACTCCTATCAGTGAGTAAATGTGAATGTCAAATCACTAAAGCCTATTTTCAGGCATGTTAATGGGAAATAGTTGAGAAAAATTTCCCTGGGGTAGTTATGTGCCATGCCAGTACCAGTCTGAATGATACTACCATAAACTGTGCCGCTCAGTTTTCCTCTTGTCTTAATGTCTTCATTCAGCCCATCCACAGAGCACTGATGGCAACTAAACATTTAACTGCATGTGTTCACAACAGTGCCTGCAATACCTTGTAATTCCAGGTACCACGTTTTACTGACATGCTTCTTAGTATTAGCCCATTCAGTAAAGAACATGTAGAAATATTGAAACATCTCTGACTTTTGTACCACAATTAGGAAGTCTGCAACTTCAGCTTGAGCATTTGATACAATGCTGCTGAAGAGCAGAGAATTAAAAGCTACCTTCTTGTTCAATGTTACACTGATGTTCACTTCCTTCCCCAGCAATGGCTGACCAAAGGACAGAAAAACAATTGATTGAAATATTGCTGTGCAAAATAGTTAAACAGGTCTAATGAAGCTTACCTGTTTTTTTTAAAAAAAACAGATTTGAATTCCTAGCTCTTTTTCTTCCATGGATTCCTGGCTGACCTCTCATTGTACAACTTGTGCTGTTAATACAAAAGATCATTCAACATTATTCAACATTTCCATCATAAACCAGTTTGCCACGTGACTGCACATGCAGAGCCTGTATACCTGAAACTCTGACCCAATATAAAATTCTTTTCATAAAAGAAATTGATCTCAAGTTTAAAAACACTCTTAGGCCTTTAACTAGCAAAGTCATATGTGGCTGTTTACACCTTCATACAGAAGTTATGTGATGAACTTCAGCCCACACATAGTGTTAAAAACAATAAAAAACTTATAAGGTGGGATACCTTTTCCCCATACAGCTTTTATAGTGAAGTCTAGTTATCTTGTGAAAGAAGCTTTGTCCAATGCCTCAGGTAGGAATTTCAAATTTCAGTCTCCTTGTTCAAATTTAGTCACAAAATTAGATTTATAATCAATGCTACTGTTTCTTCCTTTTCCCCCTATTAATAATTTCAAATGTTAAATACTTTCATATTCTTCTCCAATATTCTACAACAGCACTTGAAATGCATAGACTTCTTGCATTATAGAGGAAGCACCACAAACAGAAGTGACATTCTAGTTTCTAAACATCTCCTTTTACTTCTGCTACTGTGGTAAATCTATTACTTACTTAATTTCTGTGACTTCTAGCCAATTTTCTTTGTTTTGTGCAGTAAAACCAGCAAATGTTACCTCAATACAATTCCCAGTACTTTGCAACCATGCACATAATTTAGCATAATTTTGAATAATTCATCGTGCAAATAGACAGAATTAAACCCCGGGAAGCTAACACACAAAGCAAAGGAACATGGACAGATATTTCCACCAAAACCAAGACTGCATGAGAACTGGATCAGGCACCTAATGAGTTTCAATTGACTCCAGCAGACCAGGGCTCTGTCCTTACTAAGAGGCCAGCAGCTTAGATGACTGAAATATTATCAAATATTATCAAATTAATCTCCATTGACTTCTCCAGTGCTACACTGGGCACAAGTCTGGCCCAGATGCTGTAGAAAGCATTGGCACAAATGTAAGGGAGTTTAGGAAAAACGCTAGAGGATTTGTGATGAACAGGAGGCTTAAACAGTTTTAAACCAACCAACCAAGATTTCACTTTAGACTAATTATGGTTTTATGGTGTAACTTAATGGCAATTCCTCTTAATACTGGATTAAAAAGTTTAAAATACCATGGGAGGTCTACAGTAATAATACCAATTAAGCCTAATAATCTCATAAGTCTGTAGGTATAAGACATTCCCCTGGGTGTTAGGTGATACTTCAGCCAAATACTAAAATGTGCAATTCAGGTCAATAAATAAGTAGTTTTAGCAGAGCAAGATTAAAATGCCTGCCACTAACCCAAAATAATCATAAATAAATGTCTTCCAGTTTTTATCTAATGATCAGTGTACTGTCAGAAGGATTCCTTTTTTTCCCCACAGGGTAGGTGAGGAAATTGAACAAGGATGTGTAATATTCAATGATAGCAACCAATTTTTTTGGCCTGTCTGGAGACAGAATGGCTGCAAAGTGCTGGAGCTGATGAGTGGATGTTCTGAGAATTCTTGTTCAAGATATTTCAAACTACCCCATTTGCAAAGAAGATGTGAATCCTCCCCCTTTCCCTAACACCGCCCCTTTTAACGATCAGAGAAGAAAAGAGAGTGAAGAAACACCCAGGAATTAAATTTCAGAATCTGATTGAGAATTTAAAAATCCTGGCTTCTACAAGGTTTGGTCTACTACACTCTACTTCTTATAGTCTAGCCAAAACATTGCAGATTATTCATGCCATTTTACATTCAATAATACATTGTGGAAGCCTCCTGCTTCTGCTAAGGGGCAGATATATCTAGGTGTCTGTGCAGCAGTACTCAAGCAGGATTATCAAGAGTTAATTTATTTTGGCAGTCTATTGACACAACTTCTATCTATGCAGCAAGCTCTATCCCAAATCACTAGTGAATTGTGCTGCTTGCATACTTTACTGCTTTTATTTATTTATTTATTTATTTATTTATTTTTATTATCTTCTCCCAAACCACTCTATTTTTGTAGCATGGCAGAGACCACTGGCATAGGTGATTACCATTTCTTTACTAAAAACCACTCGCTTGAAGAAAGGACAAGAGATCTTTTTAAGAGCAGTAACCACTACAAGACTGGAAGCCTGACTTCTCTTCTTGAAGGTGCAAACCAGGCTAAAACCAAGCAGGACCTGGGCTGCCACCTGCTGCACAATTTTATTTTTCATTCTCAATTAAAAATGCAAGCCATTTTGTGACAAAGGATTATACTGCAGAATGCAGATGTCTAGCCTAATTTCTCTAATAAAAAAAATCTTCAAGAGGAGAGGAGCTAGACACATACAGGAAAGGAGAAAGATATGTCTTGAAGCATAGGTGTGTATACCAGCATGCACTCAGAGTGTTTTCATGCAGAATCAAACAGGTGCCTCAGCTGCGAAGGCTGTAGATCTCTGCCCTGTGACATTAGGTTCACGTGTGTAATATCTGCACGTTCACAACCCAATGTAATTCACTCTCTACAAAACAAACTGTCTCAAAATACCAACTACTGGTGACGTTTAAACTGTTTTACAAAGCATGCCATATTTGTGGGGTTTCCTTATTCACAGAATAGGTAAGTTGCCTCAGCTAAGAAATTTTCACATCAGGTGTATACAGCTTCCCAACAGACTTTCTGCAGTTACTAGGTAAGTAGCTCACTATCAAGGGTTTATCTCTCAGAACTTTTCTACCCATCTGCTACTGAAATACAAAAATAGCTAATAAGAGAAATATTAGACTTCTGCCACTTTGAAAAGCTCTTTCAATTCCTCATGAGAATTAGATAGGTGCAATATATTAAAATTAAGTATTATCTTAGGGTTGGGGCAGACAGAAATTTCTAAAAATAAAGCAGACTAGTAAAAATGTATTAAGATCTATGTTACATTCATTGCATAGAACAATTACCTGAGTTTGATCACTAGTGACCCTATGCTCTCTAGTTTTAAATCACAAGCTTCTGGAGGTCTCTGGCCACTCCTTTGAGGTATGAAGTCACACTAGCGTTTCTGCTTATCCCTTTTCCCCTGTTTCTATTAAAGAAGGCCTTTAGGAAATAATTCAGGTACCTCTTTTCCCCATTAGTAAGAGTTTCTAAACGGAAAAATCTCTTGCTGACTCCGGTACGATCTGCTAGGTAAAAATCTGTACTGAGTACCATAGCCCTGAGTCCCTGACCAGTCAGCAAAAGATTGCATGAAGATTGAGATTGCAGAAAAAATTCTTCCCAGCAATCAGCCAGAGGAGAGAACAGAAAGTGACTGGCTCTGAAGCATGATGCATACCGTCAGCCAAGCTGTTAAAATGCTCACATGCACATAAGCTACGGGTCCTGATAAATTGAGAGCCCTTTTTACGTCCCCTGTTCTAGTACTGGAAACTGTTAGCAACCTTCCACTGACGCAGTATGAACACAGGAGCCAATGTCTACAGGTTCCAGCCAAATACTGAGATGAGAACATAAGCAGAGGTATTAAATCTGCGTAAGATACATACTTCCCTGTTTCCTTCACATGCCATGCATTACACTGGCCTAAGCAAAAAAACCCCAACCTGTTATATTTACACATCACCTCCTTTCCAAAAACTTCATCATTCCAAGAAAACTTAATTCAAGTTATTTATCACTAAATTTCAGTCCAGTGAGTGCTGTGGTTTAGAGTTGGTTCCTTCTGACCCCACCTCATTAGAGAACTGCAAAGCCCATTTCCCTCTCCCAGTTAGAAGAGCACACAATCCCTGCCTCCCTGTAAACACTGACACCTTATCCTAACATTTGTTCTCTCAACACTTGACACCTGGGCCCCTGCCAAACCCTCAGGGACCTACTGTCCTCTCATCACACCTTTTGCAGAAACAGGCATGTGTTGGTATTTAAAGTAAAATCCCCTTATAGAAGACACCGGGTGTCATGCAGGTATATCATGTATCATTAGAGCAGAACCCGTCCAGTTCTCACCATTTTGTTTCCTGTGTGTAGACAAGTAGCAGTAACAACCTCCTCAAGACATAAAACAACAAAAATTGTGCTGCTACAGAAAAAGAAAGGGAGGGCATGTTTATTGCATTAGTTAACAGAGCATTATAATGAGAATCTAAGAGGATAAACAACCACTAGAGGGCTCATTATTCCATATAGTCTTTTTAACAAAACGGTTAAATAACTCTTTCCATAACAAAGAACTTAAACTTGACTTCCGTGTTGTGTGGGGTTCCTACACTTTATGAAAAGCATTAATTTGCACAGAAAACATGTGGGTATACGTATTTTTCCTCAATAACTTATTAAAACAGTGTCTTTACATGCCTCACCGTGGCCTTCACCACAGGCTACAGCAAAATCTCTGCTCTGGTGCCTGGAGAACCTCCTTCCCCAACCTTGGTGTCTGCAGAGTTGCTCCTCTCACATATTCTCACTCCTCTCTCCCAGCTGCTCTTGTGCAGCGGTTTCCCCACCTCCCTTTCTTATATATGTTATCGCTGAAGGGCTCAGCCAGCAAGACCCTCTTGGAGCTGGGTGGCATTGGCTCCATCAGACACGGGGGAGGCTTCTGGCATCTTCTCAGAAGCCACCTCTGTACCCCCCACCACTACCAAAATGTTGGCACACAAACCAAATACAAGAGTATAAAAGCAACTTCTGGTATTTCACAGCATCTAATTTCATGGATTATTTTCAACAGAAACATGTGCAACTGAGACCTATGCATGCTAACAAATGATAGGAGGATCTCATAGAACCCACATCTGGCTCAGAAATCTTTGTAAAAACTGTATCTGCCTGATATATCAGAGTAAAAGCTGCCATCCCTAAATATCACAAGACATTAAAATACACATATAGTGATAACACTATAATGAAACATAACAGACCTGATCACATACTATTCCATGATAGAATGGAAGAGTACAAATTTTGTAAAACTTGATTAACCAGGGATTACATCATGTACTAGTTCTCCTTCCTACGTTTTGTTTCTGAGAATGGAATTACATTATATTAAACGTAACAGTTCCCTGATTTTGAATACCAAATGTCACTGTGGTAATAATAATAACGGCAAATTCCACCCAAAAGTTTAGGGAATACAGAAGCATTCTGAATTTCTCAGGTTGAGACTCATTAGTAGTGACAGAGCATCTCATAACCAGAAGTTAGATTTCAGTTTTAAGACTGAACTCAGTCTTAACTAAAAGGGTTTTCAGTAAGTCTTCATGGATGTCAATATGCCAAATAAACATTAGCAAAATAGAAAGCACAAATTCTTCTCCCTGCATATCTAAGTAGGTTTATAGAATCACATACCTCCTACATATACCATTCATAGCTAAAATCAACTCTAACAAACATGTAACAGGCTAACAATTCTTGTAAAACTAACATGGCAATCAAATTCATCATTTTATTCATTGACTTCACATATTTTTCTGAGGCATCAGCATGAAAAGTATCTCATAATCTATCCATAGATATTTCAGAGATCGCATTCCATTTGGGTCTGGTTCACTGAAAGACTAGCTAAGTGTTGTTAGAAAATTTATTGACTTGTTGGGGATCTAAGCATCTGTAAATGTGCACTGTATTATTATTTCGACTTGGAACGCACCAGTGAGAAAAGCTCTGTTAAATAAAGCTCAGCTTCCAAGAAAAAGAGTTTGGGTGGTTCTTTGTGAAATGGCTTTTATTACACTGAGGAACATTATGGTGCTAGCACTGGACAGGAAACAAAGCAAATGCCTTGAAAACTGAAAAATGTCTAAACAATAGAGGACACAAATACAACAGGGAGTGAATGTCACTGAGCACTTTAAGGCATAAAATGTTTAGTTACTGATGTTTGAAAAGAGCAGGCATCTTTCTGTTAGTTCTCAAGATACTTCAAGCTTAAAAACACATAAATAACATCTGGATGGAAACTTTAGTTTTCTTAAGAACTTATGTTTTGTAGCAGATCAATTGTTTTCACACTCATTTTAACAAAGATGTCTTCCCCAAGGTCCAAACAACTTCAGAGAATGCTTTTACTCATTTAACACATGAGCGTACAAAGAAACGCATCACCGTTTCTTCAGATGCGTCCTCAGCCCCTACCACAGCCACTGACAGTGCTGTTTGACCTTTTAACTTCAACACGGGTGGAGTAATTAATATGCAGATGAAGTTAACTATGATTTTTTCTTTATCCCAAAGCAAACTGTGCATACATATTTTTTTATTTCTCCCTGCTTTCACATCCAACTGGTTTTGTGTCTATTAATATTGTAGCTTTTTATGTGAGGGAAAAAAAACCCAAGTAAAACACTGCAAACGTGACAGAAATGTGATTCAATGAAAAGCTGGTTCACACAGTTGCCATCTAACAAGTTTCTGTTTGTGCTTTATATAATTATTTTCAGTCCATCGGATTAGAAAACATGAAGATGTGATACGCTTTTTAAGCTTCTCTTTTGAATGTTTCAAGTTGACATTTACTTTTTTCAGTATTGTCTAGCATATGTTCCAGCTAAATTAGCTGACAGGGAGAGATATGATAAATGCAACAGCCTTTCTTCTTTCTCTCAAGAAAGCTCCTTGAGAGGAAATCAGCAATTACACTACCACAAGACCTTCTTTACATTCATAAAAAATACATGTGAGCAACTGACTAAACGGAAGTCAGGATAACTGATGGAAGAGTCTCTATGAACCTAGATTTGTAACACGGAAAAAAACGCCCAAACAGCAAAATAACCACAGAAAAAGCCACCCTTTACTGAGTAGGTTACCAGACTGAATTTTTCCAGGTGGTTGTCCTATAGGCACTTCTGGTTACACATGTAGCTCAAAATGTGAACTGTAGATAATTCAACATGAAAAAGTATAATATCTATAAACATTTAACGTGGGTTTTTTTT
>VXBW01002913.1:632622-646896 GCA_013400375.1 Thinocorus orbignyianus | reverse complement strand
GAGTCCGTCTGTGTGTGTGTGGGGACGGTGGTAGCCTTGTCCTGCGGGGAAGGGCAGCCCCGAGGAGGCCAGGAAGGGGAGAGCGGCGGCTGGGGAAGAGGAGGGGTCCTGAGGCGAGGGGCTTTGGCGGCGGCTGACGGGCTCCATTCATCTGTGGCTCCTCCCTTCTCACAGACTGCTGCCCGCGGCTCCCGTCCTGCCACCCCAAGGGAAAGCCAAAATCAGCCCTGCCCCGAGCCCGGCCGCTCGCCTCTCCTGAAGCTCGGGAAGGAAGGGGACTACAAAGGGGCCGCCCTTGCATTTCATGTTTCGTCAGCCCGACAGCATTTTGGCTTGGATTCCATCTTGCTCCTACCTGTTCCTGGACAGTGACGGGGAGGAGAAGAGGCAGCGTCCTAGCATGTCTCGTTACAGCCTTCATAACCTCCTGGACTGGATGTACGGGGGCGTGGACCCCAGCTTTGCTGGCAACGGAGGGCCGGAGTGCGCGGCCTTTCTCTCTGGGCAGCAGCGCCTTCTGGAGAGTTTGGTCTTCCTCAGTGTGGGCGTCGTGGAGATCCTCCTGTCCCTCTGGAAGCTCAGGCAGCTGCACTCCAGGGAGCTGGAGGGTCACCTGCTGCAGCAGCCCCAGACTAAGCAAGAGAGCTTGGGCAAGAACGTGCTGCTGGTGGTGCTTTGCCTCGTCTTTGGGCTGGAGGTGGGCTTCAAGTTTGCCACCAGGACTGTCATTTACCTCCTGAACCCCTGCCATGTGGTCACTATGATGCAGGTAAGGCTTGTGTACAGTCACTGGGAAGTTTGCTTTAGTTTTCTAATTACAAAGTGGTGTTTTTTTCCCAATAGTTGGTTCGTGTACCAAAAGTGCATCATAGAAGGTATAAACATTTTAAAACTGATTTAGTTTTTAATCAACTGAATTGAAATGTGTGGGAAAAAAACCAAGTCAAATGAAAAGGTGATACCGTAGCTATGTCTAATGTCCAAATCTCTGGTTGAAAATGCAAAAAATTAAGGCTGTCTTGACCCTTGCTTTCGCCTAATCCATATTTCAAGAACAGAAAAAGCTGTTTCCACTAGCAGCAGTGGTAAAATTTACACCAAATTTAATGAAAAGATTATTGCTAAAGTGGCTATGTAATTTACGTGCAACTTTTTCAAGTAAGCGACTTGAATGTGAATGTATTTTGCAAAGGTGTTGAAGAAACAAATTACATTTTATTTTGTTCAGACAGCGTTGGTGTACCTTTCTATTTTTTGAAGCTGAGTAGTGAGGAAGAAAAGTGTTACCAGCGTCTCATACGTAGAGTGAACAAACTGATCTGGCTTAATGCCTGTGGATAAACTATGTGCTGTAATGACATGTGGCTTAGTTGTTGATGCATAATAATGTCCAATTTGTGTAGCTTCCAAGATAACGGCAACATTCATAAACAATGATCACAAGTTCTGTTTATCAGTAGTCTAGTACTTAACTACCAGTTCCACTGAGGTTGCTAAGGAGTGTGGGAGATGTCAAAATATATTTTGTTTCATTTTGCTCACATTGTACCCTCATCACGACAACTTAGAAAATTTAAGCTCAAGAACTAATAGAAGAATGATAAGAAGAATTTCATAAAAGCTGCCATGGTAACAAGGTCTGTGTAAGATCCATAGCAGATGACAATTGGACCAGTGCCAGTCTTGGTCTCCCTTTGCAGGATGCCGAGTGATCTGGGCTGTATTCGATCCCCAAGAGCATTTCCTAACAGGAATGGGAACATCTTTTCTGGTTGTAGCAGAGGTTTGAGGGAGATACTCATTATTTCAAGGCAGGAAGCACAAGCTCTTACCTTTACAGCAATTAACTTATACTTCCAGAACTTAATTAGTGGGCTATGTAAATTCCTAAACAGTGATCTGGTCTAGTGGCAGATGTCCTTGCCCATGGCAGGGGGGCTGGAACTAGGTGATTTTTACGATCCCTTCCAATCCAAACCATTCTATGATTCTGTGATGCAATGTTATCTCAGTAATTTACACGATAGGACACTTGCTTCCCATGAAGTGGTAACAATTGCTGTGTGATCAGTTAGTCAGTATTGGTAATGAAGGGGGAAGGAACAGGTATGAAAGAGCTGTAGAAGTGATTAAAATAAAATAATATAGCTACATTCCATATCTTGGAAATAATGTTCACTGGGAAAATTTCCTGTTAATTCTCTAGGAAGACGGTGAGGATATGTTAAATTATGATTTGAAAGTTTAACTGGCTTGATATAGTATTGTAATATGATGTTATGATAAATATTCAGCAAAAGCTGATGCTTATACAGAAAAGGGGGAGCTAATGTTGTTTAGCTCATTTACTGATGCTCTCCTCTAGGAAGGCAGAGGCTTAGCATCTGTAGTCAGGCATGGGCAGTTTGCAAATCTTTCAGACCAATTGCGAAGCTTTTTTTTTTTTTTAATAATCCTATGCTAATTACTCATTAGGAGTGGTGTTTCAGTGTTTGTGAAATTGAGATATGTCAGTAAAATTAAGAAGTCATGCCTCTTCATTCTCAAACACATGCATTAGAAATAGGCCTGCGCTTAATGTGGAGAGAAAATGGCTGCAAAACCAACAGCTTTCAGCTGAGAAAAGAGGTGAGATGCAAATGTAGTCAATGATTTCCATCAGCAGAAAAGTAATACATAGAAAGTGTAATCTTGCAAGCATTGTTTTTCTGGCCTGAATTTGCTGAGTGCAACAGGTTGGGAAGATTAAATACATGAATTTACTGTTTATACTTCACTTATGTTCTTACAATCGTTTGTACATAATTCTGCAGCTGCACCTAAGCATTAGGATGAGCAAAGTAGGAGGTGAAGAGACAAAACACCCAACAACAATAAAAATGACTTTAAAGGGAAGTCAGCGGTAGCTGTTGGTAAAGGTCTCCTTTCACTCAATTTCTCTTTTCCTTTTCTTCAGCTGAGACTGTTTCACCTCAGAGCAACAAAGACTTTGGGCTTTGAGCCAAAAATATTTGGAACTGGAAATTGTTCTTGAGATTTTCTCTGCATAAAAGCAAAACTCCTGCTTTTAGAAGACCTAAGACTGAAATGAAATTGCTAAATAAAATGGGAATTACATCTGTGGTGCATTTGAGCAGACAAAACTGTGCAGTATGGTGGACACTGAGTTCTACAAATGACTGTTTTGATCAGGTGTCTTAATTTCTGCCTATGACACCAAACTGTGTTCAAATAAAATCTTCCTAAGTGGGAAGAACTAGTTCAGATGTGTCATTGCAAGGATGATGTGTCAATCAAATGAGCATATTTAACTGCCTAAACAGTCCGTGTGGTTAATCAGATTGAGAGAATTTGTTGCTGTCCTGCCACCTAGTTGAGTTGTCTAGAGGCAGTACTGCTCATTTCTGGCCCTGGTCTTGGGTTTGGCTTCTGGAGGAAGAAGGGCGATACTGTTTCTTCACAAGTGATGTTTAAGTGCAGCGTCCTTGATAGAAAAAATACTTCAATATTTATGGTTTTATATAAACAAAGGTGAAATCAAAAATTCTGTGGCTTCTTTGACAGCTCTTAGGTGGAGAAGGGAGTGTTTTTGTATAATACAATATTTAGTTAGTGTGTGGTACAGAGAGGAGTGGGAGTCTGTGAAGAAATTTGTACTAAGCTCTTTCTTGATTTAAAGAGTGATCTTATTGAAAATCAGTTGGATACAACTGTTAAAAAAAATAATTAACTCCACCACTTTCATTTTAGGGCTAAAGTTATGGTTGGACCAACAGCAGTGCTGTGAACTTGGCATAAAAGGCTGTCCTAAAGAGGAAACCTTTAGAAAGTCCAGTAAGATGTTACAAACCTATTTTTTGTATAGCAGGAAAAAAATCAGCATATGTTTAGGGGGCCAAGTGTTTTTCAAGACATTAATCCTTTTCAGTATTTTAGAACCCATAATTATGATATCTAAATTGAAAACGTGAAGGAAATCTTTTAAGTTTCTGGTTCAGCAGCTTAAGAGAGAGGATTCACCCAATAACCAGTAACAACACTATTGATTTCTGTAGAAGTTTTGTAAAAGAGACTTTTAGCAGCGCCCAGAGCATGGTTGTTGAGAAGCGTATACCGAAGTGTTGCCTCCCTGTGTATGATAATCAAAATAATTACATAATTGCTTTAGTGAGGTGAAAAGAAAATGTCTTGCCTTGCAATGACAAAATCAGTTGTATCAAACCAAATATGTTTGTTTATGCTTTAAAGCTTACATTTTTAAACTTTTCAATCAAAACACTTGTGTTCATATAGCAGGTCTTCATTCCAGGTTCAGTGAAGGCGCAGTCAGGATTTCCATCACACACTCTCTGTTCTTGATTTTTTGTTCCTGTGCCCTCTGACACATATTTTGCAAGCTGGTGTTCACCATCAATGTAATTTAATGAAAATGCATAAACACAGATGTCTCTTGATATCTTGTAAGACATCAAGCTGGAGTTATCAAGCAACTAGTATTAAACATAGACAAATATAAACCATGACACAGAGGTAAAATTGGTCTGTATTGCGAAAGAGAAATTTGGAAACCAAAATATAAGGAAAAACTATTATGTGAAGCCATCTAAATCAGAGTTTGTGGGTAACACTGGCAGAATGAAGTGATCTTGAAAGGTCCTTAATGACTATGTGATTTTTTTTTTTCTTTTAAATTAGAATTTTAGGTTTGTGAGTTGGATCTTGACACTGATATTTTTAAATCAGATTCTTGGAGCTTCACTAAGTCTATTCAGTTCTGAACACTGAAGGTTATAACTGAACAGTTTGTAGAAATTAAAAGTGTGTGTGTAAATTTCTTGAAAACTTGTTTAAGGAAATGGCAGAAACATGACTGTAGTCTAATCCTAAAATGATAAGTGCAGCTAGTCCTTCTCTTAAACTGTTGCAAACTGTCAACTTCTTTTTTTTTTTAATATGCTAATACCTTCTTCTAGAATGGTGACTTAATACCAATCTGGAAAAAAAAATCTGGGATTTTTTTTTTTTGTTTTGAGAAGAGGTTTGCAAGTGTTCTTCCTGCAGAATCATTTCTCAGTGGTAAACGCTCAGCTGGTAAATTGTCATAATTCTTTTCCAATTCTACACTGAAGTATTGCACTTGAGACAGTTAAGAATTGACATCTATCTGAGATAAATAAAATATTTTTGTAGGAAGCACCTGTATTGCTGGATGGTCACTTCAAACAGTGATCTTTTTCAGAAAAATGAAGTAAACTAAAGGGGAAGTGATAGGTGGAAAAAAGGCAAGGGAAAGAAGTGTAGTGGAGTCCAGTTTTGTCCAGTGATGAATCTGATGTTTGCATAACTAAAACTAGGGCTAAGTGCATTGCAATTCAGTAAGTACTAAATCCAGTGTTCATTATTTCCAGTTTTAGCTTCTTCAGAGACCTGGATCCTTTCTGTCCTCTGTAAAAGAGGCTACTGTGTTTTTGGAAACAATGGGTGTTTTCAGAACCTACGTAATAAACATAGCTTGACTGAATTCTGCATCGTTTGGGAATGTGTTCCAACATATAACTTATTAACTATTTTCCTCACTCTCCTCTCCTCTCCTCCTTCCACCTTTTTTTTTTCCTTTGTTTTTTTTTTTTTTTTTTCCTTTTTAAAAAGCTTGGGAAAAAACTGATTATGTGGTCAAATGTGATCTTTCAAGTGGGAATCTGGATTTAATTTGCATACACTGCTCCTAAATGCTTTGTAGTATTTGGAAGAATCCAGTTAAATTGTGTATAGTTTTCTATACTCTGTTTCTTCAAAACCTTGAATTAAAATTAAAGGGACATTCATATCCTCTTATTTGGGAGTGAGTATGAAGAACCTTTGATTATAGAAATTCAGTAAAGTTTAGTAGAGTTTACACTAAATAATGGTATTGGGTTATATAAGCAACAACCTGGAAGTAAAAGTTTAAGGAGTTGCTCAGTTTTTGAAGGGTAACAGTATTTTAAATCGGAGATTTTTTTCAACAGTTTTGTTCACTGCTTAATGTATTTAAGATTGTTGAAAAGATGACAAATTGATCAGTGAATGCAAAATTTCCTGTGAATATATATATGTTTTTCAAAATGTAAGTCTGTAAATGTAGTTGTCTAAATTTCCCTTTTTGTATGTTATCTACGTAATTTTTGTGTGTACCTCCTACATTCCAAAACCTGGTACTGCTACCTGCAGAACTTGTAATTTTTAAAGCACCTCAGAAGACAGGAGTCAGTTCCAGGAGATACAATATAACTGAAGTTTATTGAATTTGATATGGTAAGGATTGTAAAAAAAAAAATAAAAAAATTGAGAAAAGCAGGGCTGTGTATTTGGATTACAGTATGATTTATCCCCAAATTTAGGAGACGTGTGAGGCTGTTGCAGCAAGGCCAGCAGTCATTTCAGTGCTCTGAAACGCTATCAGCTAGACATAACATTCATTAATGAGACTTAAGTGAAAGATGTACCTAATCACAGTTTATAAACATACCAGGTTATGAAGACTGCAGCTTGATTTTCAGATCTGCATAATAAAAGTTTGGTGGGTTTTTTTGTTTGTTTGGGTTTTTTTTTACAACTGCAAATTAACTTGTGATACTTTCTCTTAAGGCTGATTGCTAGAGAGGAAATTCGTCATAGCGTGTAGTGAAAAAGGGCAGATGAAGAACAATGAAAGCACTGAGAGCACCAGCATTTCATAGTGGCAAGCCTGATTTCTTTCGAAAGAGTGGATTTTACTGCTCTAAGGATGACAGTGGCTCCAGGGGCACAGATACGAAGTGATAGGTCATCACGTCCTTTGCACTGGGTCTGGGATGCTTCCCAACAATTAGTTTGGCTTTCAGAAACCCCATGGCTCGCTTATATTGTTTAATCTGCCCTTGGTTCCAATAAACATGCATGTTTTTCTTAATTGCTGCGATTTATTGTGTTTAAAAACACTGTCAGTTGAAGTTTAGAGGTTTTAACTGATACCATAATTAATGTTGTAACTATTTGTTGAGCAGAGGAAAAGCTTTTCTGTGATAATTTTAACGCTGTATAGTTTCTTTCACCATTGTGTTTATTTTTAGTAAATACCAACATGTAGTAGAGAAATGGAGAGATATTAATATGAGGCAAGGATTGTTAGTCTGAAATAATAGTTTTATTTTATAAAAAAGTTGATTTAGCACAAAAAGAACAGTGAATGTGCCTTAAGGCTCTAACTTAGACAAACTTTGGCCAGTACAGGCTTTATCTTGAGCTGGAATTGTGCGTGCTTTAATCAAGGTGATAGGGATCACGGTAATACGCCCTGCTGCCAGTGAATGTTCTGGTTGAGAAACTGGAGTTTAATGCTTTAGGTTAAGCCTTTGTTTTGAAGTTGCTGGAGTCTGGAAATACCTGCTGTGTTTGAGGACAGAATGCCTACTTTGGTAATTCTCACTTTTATTCTGTGTACTCTTAGGAGAGAAGACTATAAAAAGTGGGGAACTGGCAAGAAGCAATCTTACTCTCTAAAAAGAAGTGGGAATTGCATGATTGGAGATTCTAGATGAAAAAGGTTAAGTTTCTCTTACCCCAAATATTTACATTGAGGCTTATTATCTAAAGGTCATTAGAAGAATAATTAGAAAATCAGATATTGATTTATTTTAATGAGATCATCATAGATTTAAAGTAAATATCAATCAAAGTGTTACTTTGAGCAGCATGTTGTGGAGAGACAGGCCTTTGTAAAATATTTTTTCTCTATTTCATTTTTTAACCTTTTTTTTTTTTTTTTCCCCCCGCTCCTTTTATTTTTTTTTTGGAGTGGAGTAGTTAATTGTTTGAGTGTACTATCTGGTGTTGAAATGTATTGCTGTTGATTTTAATGTATTTTTAGAGTGGATTTTCTAACATATGTAGCAGTTGTCACACCTTTCCATCTAGTATTCAGGAATAGCTGTCTGAGGCCTTTAGGAACTTCAGTGGAGCAGTTGCCTACATCAAATAGCAGCAGTAACCATATTGGACACCTTGTAAATTCCAGGGATTGGGATGACTTTTACCTCATGATTTCCATTCTGAGTCCCCTCCTTTGTTGCCTCTCTCGTTCTGCTGTAAATGTTTACACTCCTGGTCACAGATGATGAGTTTTACTGCAGTGATTTGTCCATCAACCACATCCACTGTGGCAATTTGAACTGTGTTGGTGTTTACCAAGAATGAGTTCTGTAGGGTGAATCTGAAACCTGTGAATAGTGTAATGGGAATCGTGTTTCTCCTGACACTTCCTCAGGGCGTTAGGCAGATGTGGTAAGGGTTTACATTTATTCAGATTGCCAAGTAGTTAGTGTCAAGTGAATTTAATTGCTTATATTTTAATACTTTGGTAGCTACTGAAATTCCAACTTAAATTATCAGGAATATGATGTTATATGCCTTAGATTTTTATTAATTGTGTTACTATTTCTTTGGCAAAAAAATCTGTAATAATAAAGCTATTAGATAAACTTTAAGAACAGCAGGATAATGAGTATGAATTTGTATTGTAAAATCCTACAAATTGAGGAATTGTGACAAGTAAAAGGTTGGTGACTTGAGGCAGAGTAGAGCAGAACTTTTCTATGACCGTTTTGCTTCTGTAGGAAACTGATATGAAACATTGTGCTTGGGGAAAACGTAACAAAAATGAGTGTGTGACTATGCAGATAAGAGTCTTACTGTGAACTCAAACAAGCTTCCACACTGTCACTGGCGGGTAAAAATGTAAATTAATCCAAATTCAATGCAAATTAAATTTTCTTAAGAAATTGGACTTTTGATTTTATATATATATATATATATATTTTTTTTTTTTAATTCAGCCTGTGTTTGTTCTTTTACACACAGATAAGTTTTTGATTGTCAGGTTTTGCTAGCTTAGTGCTTTAGGAGTGGGGAGGGAAGTAACCCACTACCAGTAAAGGACTGGTGCTGACAGTGGTCAGTGAAAAAGGAAGGAAAATAATCTCACTGGCACTTTTTCTCTGAAGTACTGATTCCTAAGATGTGATAACTAACACTAGTGCACACACAGAAAGACCTGAGTCTTATGTTAATAATTAATCCTAAAATACAAGAATTCTAGAGATCTTTCACCTAAGACTGTAAGAAGGGAAGAAGGTGAGTACAGGCTTGTCGAGCAAGCAAACTAAACCTGCGGAAAGGGAGGCTAATCTAGAATGTCCCAATCAACATTTAGAATTTACAAGATGTTAGATTGTTGAGGGTGGAAGTTCAATTTGTTACACTTTTTTCATCACTGGGTAGAACTGGGAAAGGGGGAGGTTGGAAGGAGGGACAGGCAGCTGCTTCTGTTCCCTGAGTCTGCTTTATATATATAAACACAAACTTTTACTGTAGTATTACTTAATGCTCTGCAGCGATGTTGCTTTGAATCACGAGTATTCTTAATACTAGATTAACAGTTGCACAGGACATATTAATTAATCCCTGAACCTGTCTTGACAGCTGCAGTAAGGCAGCTGTGATTTTTATGCTAAAATATTAAAATTCAAAACATTTCAATTCGGTTCAAACATTCAAATTGCTGCTATTTAGCAGAGAGAATGTAACATCTTTTGATATCTGTTCTCTTTTCAGATTCGTCAGTCTGAACTTGTCAAACTCCAGTTGTGTGGGTTTGTTTTGTTTTGTGTTTTTAAGTTACCTAATAGAAGGAACAGGTGGCTTTTAAGTGATATGGCTCTTCTGTGCTGAATTTTTAGTTTATACTAAAGCAATTGACATCTAACATACTTAGATGCTGAATCAAAGCTGTGTGATGGAGTTGTTAAACCATTGCCTTCTGATAAATGATAGGGTGGTTGTTTTGAACTTGAGTTAAATAGTTAATTTTAGAGATAATAAAGTCACGTATTTTTAATTATCCAGCTGCTTTAATGTTCCTTGCCTTACGTTTTACCATTGTGGGGCAAAATGGGTGGTTTTCATACGTACAGTAAAATAAACAACTATACACTGAAAGTTAGCCTTTTAAACATACCTTTTAATCTCTTTTGCTGTGGAGGGTACTTTGATACACCTAAGAAAGGGTGAAAATTTTATTTCAGTGCAGATTGACCAAAGCTTGTCTTTTTCTTTTTTTTTTTTTTTTGTTTTTCTTCTGTGCCTTTTTAAAAATTCATTTCAGTTTTGGATGAATTTTTCACATTGCTCTGAATTGCAACTAGAATTTAAAATCTAACTTCTTGAAGTTTTCATTTGGAAATAGTGTGCTGAACCAATCAGTTTATGACCTGGTTAAGTGATCATGACTGGAATTTTTCAAAAGAAGGGCATGTTTCCAGTCTGCTGCAATGTGATACTAAATCGAACAGGTGGCTCAGGGACAGACAAGATGCTGCTTCGAAAGGTAAATTAAATCTGTGCTCCATATGTGAGATGCAGCAGTTTCACTTGTAGCATGCTTAGCCAGAGACATCTTGTAGCATCTTCTGCCAGGAATAACTCTACTCAGACATCTGTGAGTGTTCCTGTTGATATTTTAAGTGCTTGATCCTGTGATGTTTAATCTGGAATGTTTAGAGTTGTGTGTCTTGTTCTTTTCTTCCCCTGATACCTTTTCAGTTGTCGTCTTTTGTCCTTTTAGTTTGTTTCTGATCAAACAAGATGATCTTTGTGTTAGGCATCTTTCCCTCTTGGCAGTACAAAGACTGGTAGAAGAAAAGCCTTTCATGTTAAGTTCTGACTGCTCTCTCTGCCTCAGTGTACTAACTGAAAAATAGCATCATTAAAATATTTCTGAAGGGGGGTCTTACATATAGTATTTTGTAGAGGTTTGGAACATTCTGGAATCAAAAAAATCCTGGACATCAGTTAAGTCATAGGACCAAAAGAAGCCCAGAGGAGACCACAAAGATGATCAGAGGGCTTGAACACCTCTTCTATGCAGACAGGCTGGGAGAGTTGGGGCTGTTCAGCCTGGAGAAGGCTCCGGGGAGATCTTATAGCCCCTTCCAGTACCTAAAGAGTCTACAGGAGAGATGGGCAGGGACTCTGTATCAGGGAGTGGAGTGATTGGACAAGGGGTAATGGTTTTAAACAGAAAGAGGGCAGATTTAGATTAGATGTTAGGAAGAAATTCTTTCCTGTGAGGGTGGTGAGACACTGGCACAGGTTGCCCAGAGAAGCTGTGGATGCCCCATCCCTGGAGGTGTTTAAGGCCAGGCTGGATGGGGCTTTGAGCAACCTGCTCTGGTGGGAGGTGTCCCTGCCTATGGCAGGGGGGTTGGAACAGAATTGTGCAGAAAATCCCATAACCAGAGGTCAGTGTTCATAAAGGAGACAGAGGAGTCCTGCAAAGACTTTATATTCAGGTAAAGGGGGAGTCCACTGGGGCATATCCTGGAGGGGGCTCTCAAACTGCTGGAGGATACAGCCTCTCTTTTACTGTAATTGCCTGGCCACATGTACCCTCTTCCATTCCCCATTGGCTGAGGTTCTTGGTAGAGACAGACTTCCCCATCCGCCTATTACATAAAAGTTTAACTTTTTCATTTTCAGTTATTTCCCCTATTTTTTAGTTATCTTACTCCTGCAATTTCAGTTGGCTTCCCTGTTTGTAGAGACACTGTCACCAGTATCTTATCACCTGCTTGTAAAGACACTCTTATCCCTGTCTTATCAAGATGATCTTTAAGGTCCCTTCCAACTCTCACCGTTCTATGAAAAAAAATTTAAAATAAAATCTATAAGCTCTCCCTATTTAGAGTGCTCATGGAGTGAGGCAATAACATTCAGTGAATAAAATGGTATTCAGGTTTAGATATTTGAAGAGGTAATTTACTTCAGTTCAGAGACAGTATTGCTGTTATGCCCTTCTGTTACATTGTTTTTGAGCAAAAGATTTTCGTATCTTTTGAGAATAGCTCTTGAGATTTTTTTACTAGTCTTGATTTTTCAAATGGTGATTACTGAACCTAGTAGTGGAATGTGGTGTGCTTACATGTCAAAGAAACTAGGAAGTACTAGACATAGGAGAAAATTTGCAGGTGACAAATTATTATATGTTTGTCTCAAAGCTTTTGGAACCTGTAACATAACATAAATATATACACCCTTGCCAGTATCTGAGAGTTTTCCTAGGCATAGCTCTAGCTTCTACCACAGCCTCTCGTTTTAGGTATTTAATCAACTGGTTTTAGGTTCTGTATTTTAGGCAGATCGTGGCTCAGAACGGTAGGCTGGGTAGAATGCTTGCAGGCGTGTTAGTATGGTAGATTTTAGCTGCTGTAGGTAATAGCTCACCAATATATTTGGGACTGTATGTTGAAGTTTGAGTTTCCCAATATCTGAGTATATTGGGGTTGTCGTAAGGCAGATCGAGTAAAATCTGCTCTGCTCACCTCATGACCTCTTCCCTTCCTCCTCCTCTCCAACCCCCCCCCCCAAATAAAAGAGTAGCCCATAACAAATGTACTGTAGAGGCACAGCTGGATTAAAAAGCAGAGCAACAATAAAAACCTTGTCCTTTCTTACTATTTTCCATCTAGCAGTACACTTAGGTGGAAAATAGGAAACCAGGTATGTTTGACAGTTTGTATGCTTTACTTTCTTCTACTTCTTTGTACTGATGCACTTGCCCATTGCTGTAGTCTACATGTACAGTCTGTAAAATGACATTGTTTGAATAAAATTTTTTCTGTATGAATTTAAAAAAATCAAATAATATGGAAAATGGAAACCTCTAATAACTCCAAATTAATGTGATAATTGCAGCATGTAATGCTGGAAGTGCAAGTGAAAATACTATCAGGGGTTAACACTACATAGAGATTGGGAAATTGGATTGTATTAAAGAGAGGTCAGATTAAAGTTAGGGTAGTTCGTTTTGGTTTCATGATCATAGAATCATAGAATGGTCAGAGTTGGAAGGGACCTTAAAGATCATCAAGTTCCACCCCCCCTGCCACGGGCAGGGACACCTCTCACTAGAGCAGGTTGCTCTGATGTTGCAATCTATTGTGGATTTTGGTGTGTTTGTTTCAGTACTGGATTTTTTCCCACACTTCTGAAATTTGGGTACCTATTCCTGTCTTTAGCACTAGGAAAGAGATATAATCAATAAAAAATGCTAACTGCAGAATACTATCTTATTTTGGTGGATATTTAGCCTTTTTTCCATGCACATGAGTTTGATTTTTATCGAGAGACACTATTGCAATGTCAAGGAGTAATTTTTTTGGTAAATTCTGACTTCTAAAAATGAGTTTAGGAAAAAAGATCTGGTTCCTCCCCCCCCNNNCCCCCCCCCCCCCCCCCCGGTTCCTTTTTAACAGTAATGTTTCCGATGTTTGGCTATGCTTTCTTTTGGCAATTAAAAAGGGAGTGAAATTGACCCTCCACAAATCCATGTTAATGTAGTACTTTGTGATAGCTACCTATTGTTATCTATTAAATAAGTTTTCTGAATATACTAATACAATGTTGTCATCTTTTTGTCTTCAGAATAATCCTTTTACATACAGGTTCTTCTACCTGCTACACTGAGACAAATGAGTAATACCAGCAGTTTAATGAAACGAGGATTGTTAAAGTTTACTGAACTCAAAAGGTGTTTCTTAGGAACTCCATCAAATACTGAATGACAGGGTTGCACACATTTCTTTTAGAAAATTTTAAATTACTCCAGGCAGAAAAAATACCATGGGTATAATCTTCTGGGTGAAGGAGCAGTTGAGCAGTGCAATCCTGAACATTTCAGCCTCCAAATCATCACAGCCCTGCTGATCCATCACATGCTGTGGTGTGACCTTTGTATTTGGGCTTGTGCAGGGGGGCGCTGGCCATGCGGTTCCTCATGCCAGAAATATTTCTCATGGGGATGGACAATGATATTTATGGTCTTGCAGAGCAATTAGGAAGGAGATTGACTGACTTTTTTATTTTTTTTTACATCTGGGTCCTCAAGGTTGGAGTGAACTTGAGTTTGCAGATTCACCAGTGTTATGAGTGTCCTGGCAGTTTATTGCATGAGCACAACTGTAGAATTTTCTGATCCTGTGCTGGTGAAAGACTTGGGCATCTAGATTCACAATATTGTCCCTGCCTAGGACTTGTTATCTGTACATTTCCTCAAGCCTACTCATGGTGGCCTTCTCTTTCTCTCACTCTCATTAGCCTGTAGTCTTTCACAGATTGAAGAGAATTAATGTGTTATATCAATCCATGTATGGAAGATGTTCTATACTTTTTTTGATCATTCTTGTTGACCTCTTTGTAACT
>VXBW01002913.1:519520-632598 GCA_013400375.1 Thinocorus orbignyianus | reverse complement strand
TTTTTTTTTTTTTTTGTGGGAGAGAGAGTAGCTAAAGGGGAAAGGAATGATCAGAACTGTGAGGGTGGTAAGGCACTGGAACAGGTTGCCCAGGGAAGTTATTGATGCCCCATCCCTGGAAGCGTTTAAGGCCAGGCTGGATGGGGCTTTGAGCAACCTGCTCTAGGGAGAGGTGTCCCTGCCCATGGCAGGGGGGTTGGAACTTGATGATCTCTAAGGTCCCTTCCAACTCTAACCATTCTATGATTCTATGAACTGTTCCCAGAATCAGCCTATCAGACTGGATTTTATTTATTTAATTTATTTACTTCTATCTTTCCTTCCTAAAAAGGTTACTTTTGTACATTTTGGGTTTCCAATAAATTCTTTTGTCCTCCCTTTTGTTTGTAATATGAAAAAATAACAGGTAACAGATCTGACAGAATGAGGAGGGGCATTGAAGTTGTTTTCTTAGTATTTCTTCTAAACTGGAAAACTTAGTTATTCTGCCCTGAGTGAGGAGAAGCCTTCTTCAGTGTGCTTTAAAAGACTCTCTGCCCTGTTTACACTGGAACTGCGCAACGTTTGGGTGCAGGGGATAACGCCTGTGCTTACCCAAGCGCCTAAAACCTGGGGAGTTCCAGCAGGAAAAGAGAGGCTGGCAGCTCTTCGCAACCATCCTGCTAATTCAATGTGATGTTGTTTGGTTTAAAAAACATAGCTGTTTCCTCCTGCCAGGCAAAGGATTTCATTTCCAGTATGGCAGTGAAATGTAATATGATGATGGGCGAAGTATGCCAACGCTTGCGGTGCAGCTTGTGAGCTTGTCTGCTGTGAACTAGGTTCATTAAGGCTGCTAATTACTCTGAACTGAACGTTGATACTTTTTCTGCTTGAATCTACTCAGTGATACAGTTATTTGGAAATTCATATACAAGGGTGTCTTGTAAAACATTCTTTTTAAGAAGTCAAGGTTGATTTATCACAGGAAGTATATACATATTTAGAGAGAAAGTGACTGATGTTAAACTGCTAAAAGCAAAACATTTGAAGATCTCTTAATTATCCTGAAGTTTTAACGTTAAATGTTCTAGTCATGATTTCTCTGCTGTCATAAAAAATGGAAGATGGGGTGATTTTCTGAAAGATCCCTCATAACAGAGGGGCTTGCATGCTTAAAAATAATAAATATTTATTTTTCCTTCATTAATTCCTAAAACTGTGGGGGTTTTTTTGCAGTAGAGCTGATGTAAAAATAAACAGCCATGAATCTTGTTCTCTTCTTTGCCTGCCTCCATGGTTGTGAAGTATTTTAGATTATGTCCATCTCAGCCTTTGTAACAATGCCATCCTTTTTTAATACTCCTATTTCTTATCCTCGGTGGTGAGATTCAGACAGCACACAGACAGGAATTGTACTTTTTGCTCTGCTGTGTGGTAGCTGGAGCACTCTGCAGTGTGTCAGAAAAATAAATTGCTGGTGTGATTAAGACATATTTCTGGTTTGACTGTTTTGTGCATTTAGGGAAAAAGGTCAATCTGGTGGGGTTTTTTGTTTGTTTGGTGGTTTTGTTTTGTTGTTGTTTTTTAAGATGTAGGGAAATAAAAAGAAAGAAAAATTCTGAATTGGAAGACCAGAGTTTTTTTCCATGAAGGAATGAACCAGGCTTCAAAAGAAACATGTATCTTCTGTCAGATTTCTGAATTTAGGGAAATTATAAAATAATTTGAATTTAAAATTCTGGATGAACTAGTGAGACTCTAAATATCGTATCTCCTTGTGCTGACATACAACACATACAAGTATTTAAAAATATTGACTAATGAATGAAGGAACGTGGGAAAAAGTGGTTATTATATGAGACCTGTGGAAGATATTTATGATCTCCAAAGAAGAGAAAATATAGTCCAGAATTCAATGAACTTTAGTTTACTTAGCAGACAAAGTGTATTACAAAAATACACCATGATGGAATAGTGAAGCATAGTAAGTGTCAGACTTTTCCCAGAAGCCACATGAGCCTTACGTGCAAGGTGATACATAGACCTCTTTTAAGATTTTTCTTTTTTCTCAGCACAAAAAAAGCATCCATTACTGGATTGCCATCATGCATCTGTTATGTTCTTTTCCTCTTTAAGCTGCCCTGATGAGCTGAAATTACTGGTTTTCTAAATACAAGAGTTCAGAGAAGCTCTGATTAGATTTTAACAGTATTTGCTAAGAAATGCCTTGGGGTACATTCAGTGAAATTGAATTGCTGCCTCTTTCTTGCTGTGCCTTTATTAGAGTTCTGTATGACTTAGG
Source organism: Thinocorus orbignyianus (assembly GCA_013400375.1). NCBI lineage: Eukaryota > Metazoa > Chordata > Aves > Ciconiiformes > Thinocoridae > Thinocorus > Thinocorus orbignyianus. The sequence continues at coordinate 630,314 of VXBW01002913.1, read as the reverse complement.
AAAACCAATTTGCTTGTGTACATGGTCTAAACAATTAATGAGACTGACTTGAATTAAATATACATACAGGTAAGTGGATCAGAGAAATAAATGTCTGCATATTAAGAACTTGCACTGAAAATTAAATAATTGGAGTTTGTGCATTTATATGTACGGTAATGACATCAAGCCCCTTTTATACTCAAGGGATCCAGAATTCAACATTTCTAGTGTTGCTGCTGCAAGTACATGATTTGATAGGAATTAATTAGAATATACATCAGAGACCTCTTCCAAGCCCTGCAGCACTTCAAAAAAACATGTTTGGTGAGTTGTGTAATCTGACTTCTCCATAAAGCAGACGTATTTTCCAGATGTTCTCACTTGAAGTGACTTAATGATAATTTGTTTTGTAGGTTGGCAGTGAAACAATCTATGGGAATTTATTTTAACAACAGCAGTAAAAAAGTGTGATCCGTTTTTTTTTCTCATATACTTTTTATCAGACCATAGACCAAAGTCTCTCTTTGCAGTAGTGAACAATATATATAAAAAAAAAACCCAAAACCAAACAGGATTTTTAACACTGAACCCTGACATACTTCCTATCAGTAAGACTTATTCTAGGTATTTTAAGTAGCTGTGAGAGGTTTCAGACAGCAGTATCTAAAGGTGATGGTTCTCCTCTAAATTTAGATGGGGTATTGTTGGAAGTCAACAATACTTTATTGCATAAAAATTTAAATCAGGTCGTATTTATTATAGGAGTATGGCCTGTAAAGAAAAACAACCATGCTGTATTGTATTTAGTTACTTCCGGTCTTGTGACATAGGTAGCTAACCATCAATGACATTTTTACAGTACTTTAAAAGTACTTTACTGAGTGTGGCAATGGACATGTTTAAAGATGACCACTAAGCTTATGCATAGAGCAGATACTGAGGTAGCCTTATTTTGGGAAGCATTAAGAGGTTTTTATAGACAGCCATCTCGTATGAGATCTTCAAGATCTCATGGGTCCTGCACTGATAAAGTGCATTATTGGAAATGCTTGATCTTCAGCACAGCAAGGACCTTATCATGACTAAGGGAGCTGCTGTAGTAAAGGGATAAATGCTTTATGAGAGACCTTTTATAATGCCAATATCAAACAGAATTTGACTGGTTTCTTTGGCACTGGCAGAAGACAAACCCTGAGTACTGCTTATACTGCTTTAATACTTTTAAATATAGATAATATGAGATCTTTTAATTTTTTAGAGATTTTTAGTCTTTTCTAGTTCTGCTGTAAATCAGTTCTTCTTTGTTGATGTACAGAACTGCGAAAGAAAGATACAGAAAATGAAGTCTAAAAGAGATCATATCATTAACTGAAATTTGTTTCTAACATTTCAGATTTTTCTTCTCGCCTGCCCTCCATGTCGGGTTGCCATGATTCTCTTCAGGTAATGCCTCTTCCTGACTGTATTTCTGTCTACTTGCATAATGTATTTTAGAAGTTAATCACAGCTCAAGTCATAAAATATTAAGATACATATCCAGTTGGAAAGGCATATTGGTTGGATTGAAAGCTGACACCCTGAAAAGAGTCTGGGCTTAAGTGGTGAGTGTTGAGCCTCATACCATCAGTTCTTCTGTGCTGGTGGTTTTGGCCTTGCTTAGCAGCATGGATTAGCAGTAACAGATGAGACTGCAGGTGTCTTTCTACAGATTAATGTACAGGCTTGTATAAATTATGACATGTGCCTTGGACCTCCTTATTATCCTCACTAAAATGGCTTTTTAGACTTCATTTTACTAGGACATAGGTTCCTGGTACAGGTCACTAAAAGTTAGGAACTGAGCTTCATTGAGGCCATGCATACAATATAGGTCTAGTTCTAAAACTGTGGCTGTAAGTTAAATAGTGAAAGCAACTTCATGCTACCTTGGGTATTTCTCAAACCTATGCAGTCTTCTCTAAAACACTGTGTATTGTTACTAACTGTAGGAACCACAAGAGTTTCTAATGCTAAGGGGGATAATTGGTCGTTGTGGGGAGGGTGACAGCTTCTCAGGCAGAGTAATACTCAGGAGTGGCTGTGATTGCCACCTGACAGTTAACTCGGCTCTTTCTTCTCTTAGTCTGGGCAGTGATTGGAGAAACGATGCTGGGGTGCATACCTCATGAATTGTTTTGGAGCTGCTACTGTCTGTCTGCAACTTTTTCCTGCTGTTCCTTGTTTAGGCAGGGAGCAAGCTGAAAACAGAGATGCAGTGTTAGCATCTCCATCTCAGAGAGTGTGCCTGGTGTCCAGGAAATCCTGGCTTTACTATGCACTTGCAAAAGACTGGTCACAAGTGGAGACCACAATATTTGTCATTTTTCAGAATGAGCCTTTCTGTTTCCTAACACCTGACAGCATAGAAATTACATTTGAAAAACTGTTTTGAAATTTTGCCCTTTAAAGTACTTTTAAATTCCTAAGTCTATGACAGGCAGTGGTTGGAGACAGTTTACTTTGTGCCTTAATGTAAAGCAGACTGAAAGAGCGCTGATACTGTTTCTGTGTTCTTGTGATGCAACAGCTGTACAAAGTGCAGTATTATACTGCTGCTTTCCTGCTTTATTCTTTGCTTAGGTCTTGCTGTTGCGTTTTTATGCATAATTAAATGTAATTATTTTATTTAAGGGACTTCTCCCAAATTCTTGAAGCTTTACTTTGAAGCCGTACAATTATGGAGTGAGACTGCTGGAAAAACCTGTATCAGATAGGCTATTTAAGCTCTGAAAGACAAATGAACTGTAAAATTCCAACTATTTAGCAGCTTGCATCATGAACGGGATTAACACAAACTGGCAGTCCAGGCTTTCTAGGAATCCAAAGCTCATTACAGAAGGCAGTCCTGCTTTAGGAAATTATTCAAGTGTGCATTTAAAGAGAGGTTTTTGTCCTGGTTATTTCATTTAACAGTGGCTTGATTCAAATTCAAGCTAGAAGAATTTTCTTAAATGTCTTGCTACATTTTATTGAATAGATACTACATAAAATAGGTGAAAACATCACGTTTTATTTCCCTCTATGAAAATAATATCAAACCTCTTTTCTAAGGCTGCAGATGCACATGCTGAATGGGGCCCTCTTGGCATTGCTGTTTCCTGTTGTTAACACACGCCTGGTGAGTGTACTGTATTTTTCACTCTTTCTTTTTTATTTTGTATCTAAAAGATCTTCTTTGGAAAGATGTTAGACTTTTGCTTTGTTTGGCTTTTTAAACGTCATTTTACTAGGCCATAGGTTCCTGGAACAGGTCACTACAACAGAGCAAAAATATACCAGTCTTGGATGGATTTTTTGTGTGTTTTTAAATCAATGTGGAAAGCTAACACCGCTGTATTCCAAGTGTAGGAAAAAGTGCTTTGTCAGTTCCATCCAGCTTTTAAATGGAGGGAAAACTTAATGGCTTTGAAAGAGGCTTTCACATGTTAGTGTTTTGGGCTCTGATCAAAATTCAGTTTCAGGCTTTTCAGACTAGATGTAAATGTAAGGGTCCTCAGGTGTGGAAAATACCAGATGTTGTCAGTGGCTGTCATCCCTTTTCCCCCAAGATTAAGCACAGCAGGTTTCTTCTTTTTTTCATCCAAGTTTTCACATCTGCAGTGAAACTCTTGTCTCGTGGAAAGAAAATTAGGATAAGGTCAAGAGAAGTTAATCTTCCCCCTCTACTCTGCCCTGCTGAGGCTGCATCTGGAGTACTGGGTGCAGTTCTGGGCTCCCCAGTTCAAGAAGGACAGGGAACTACTGGTGAGGGTACAGCAGAGGACTACAAAGATAATTAGGGGACTAGAATATCTCTCTTATGAGGAAAGGCTGAGGGACTTGGATCTTTTTAGTCTGGAGAGGAGAAGACTGAGGGGAGATCTGATCAATGGCTATAAATACTTAAAGGGTGGGGGTGTCAAGAGGATGGGGACAGTCTTTTTTCAGTGGTGCCCAGTGAGCGGACAAAAGGTAGTGGGCACAAAATTGAACACAGAAAGTTCCATCTAAACATGAGGAGGAACTTCTTCACTTTGAGGGTGGCAGAACCCTGGAACAGGCTGCCCAGGGAGGTGGTGGAGTCTCCATCTCTGGAGATGCTCAAAACCTGCCTGGACAAGTTTCTGTGCAACTTGTTCTAGGAGGACCCAATTTGGCAGGGTCCTTGGGCTTAGATGATCTCCAGAGGATCCTTCTAACCCCATATCATTCTGTGATTCTGTTGGTGTCCCCAGTAAGATTCTTAAACCTACTGAGAGTTAATGGTAAGAAAAGTTATCCTGAGTCTGAGCCATATGAAGTACTTCTAAGGGTTATTTTTAGCAGCTGTCACACGTGCACATATAGGGAGTGTGTGTGTATAGCATATATGCTTGTGTGCTTGTTCATTTTTTGTCATTTGACTTATTTGCAAAAGTCTGTTGTTACAGTTACTTACATGTCTGTTTTAAGATAGAGTTCACTTAAATTTATCTGCTTAGATGTTTGTGGTGCCTGGATAAAAATACATGGATCTGTATCAACACAGTGAATTAATAATATTATTAACAAAAAATGTTGTGGACTTCAGACTCCATTACAAATCTTGTTAGTGGCTGTCCGTTGGCAAATCTTGATTGTCTTAATGAGATTAAGTATAAAAATCTGCATCTGTATTGAACTTTATGGCTGATATGTTGTTCATTGGCCACGCTGGAACTTGGAGACCTGAAGACTGACAGTTTTATTGTCAGCTTGTAAATAGTTTCTTTTCTCCCCTCTTTAAGACTATAAAATTTTGCACTGAGACGCAGTTTAGTTACTAGAGAGCATAATATATCTCTAGGCTTTTACATGTTAAAAATAATTTTCCATAAGACACGGCACACACATGCACACATTTGAATCATTTTGTTTCAGGTTTCAGTGGATTTAGCAATATAAAAATCCTAGAATTCTTCCAAGATTTAAATTTCCTAATCTGGTAACTACATATATTCTTTTCTATGCTATAATAGCTTATGTGCAATTTGCAATTATGTTTTAATAAAACTTGATACTGCTCAAAGGGCATCAAATTAATAAAAAAAATGGTTTTTCTTGTTAAGGAGAACTCTTGTTTTGTATGTCAAACTGTCTAGTTTTTAACCAAATGTAAACTTTAGCATAACAAAATTATTTTTTCTGGGTAGCCTTTAAAGGATAAAAGGTTGAAATATTTAATAATCATTAGCTTGTATTTTCTCTGCTGTTATCAGAGATCTCATTCATATTAGGGCAGTGGTGATTAAACAGAAAAAACACAGACTGCTTATATAAAATTCTCTCATTAATTAGGGATAGAGGAGCCAAAGGATAATGTCCAAGAGCAAATATTTTTGGAATAAATACAACTTAGGATATTTTTGGCCTAACAGCTGCTGGCTAGGCTGTTCTTTTTTCAGTGTGTCTTCTGGCACAAGATAATGTGGGTGATGTTTTATGGTGCTGCTGCTTTTGACCCAGATTCTCTCGTGACAGGCACACATTCTGCTCTGCAACTGTCACTGTAGGTGTTTACACTGACATTGTCCTGATAGCAATAAATATCTCTTAAAACTTAGTAGGAAATTAAAAAAATCATAACAATTTGATGTATTGCCATAAGCACCAAAATGCCTTGCTGTCACCTTTCATTGTGTGAAATGTATTTTATCCTTATGAGTTATTTGATATACAGCTGGATGTTGTCTTGCTGTACGTGCTTTTCATTGTCTTCAGGTGACATTCTCCTAAACTTCTCTCTTCCATGTAGATTGCCTACTAGTTATCCTCCAGGGAGCAGGTGATCATGGGTGAGCTGCAGTCTCTTTTTGGAGAACTAACAAGTTCAGCAGTAGGCAGGTATGCGCTAGCTAGCAAATTGTGTATAATTATGGAGATCAAAGCAGTGAGATGCAGGAGAATATATTAGATGTACAGTTTTATTTGTACATATCAATAAACTGAAAGGGGTGAGAGGCAGAAGATACATAGTGAAAGATAATTACTTCACCAGCTGATGGATGTTTGTTTAGGAACTAGTGGATGTTGGGATTTTGGTTCTAAGTGTTAAGCAGTTCAAAGTAATTTCTAGTACACCTCTTACAACATTTTGTGGCATATTCTGTTCTGTTAGGTTCACGTATTTTTGCTACCAATTATGTTACTTAATGCATTGCAAGTATTCTGTTTGTATATATAATTCAATGCTAAATTATCCTGAAAAATAATTTTTTGGAAACTTCTAGCGTTATTTGACATTTTCCATTTTCTTGTAATGTATTTCAGTCATTTCCAACTTATTCTTAAATATCAGCCTGTTGCCAGTGGAAATGGAGAGTTGACACGTTTGTTGAAACTACAGTAGAAAGTTTCTACCTTCTGTTGTTTAAACCTTCAGTAGCGCTATGCTTATTAAAAGTCTTGTTGGACTGAAATGGGCACCTGCGATAGTGTTCCAAAAAATGTAGCCTGAAATATGGGATCAGTCTGTTATGTTTTTTCCAGGGAACTATTTTCCTGCCTTGGCGTGATGTTGAGGTGCTAACAATTAACAATCTTGAGCAATGGATGCACCCACTTGCATTTATTTGGCAATTAAATATTCCAGTTATTTGCTGCATCATTTATGATGTGCTTGCGGTATTCAGTTTTGTGCATTGGAATAGTCACTGGATGAAGACAAAACAGTTTCGTTTTTTATTCAGTTAGTGGTTTTGTGAGTTCTTATTACCCTTCCAGAAATAAAGAGTATTTTAATTTTCTCTTGTAATTCATTCCTTGCTTATGATGCAAGTCATTCTTGGTCAACATTAACAATTCACATGGAAAATAGGAGAGTAATCTTTTATGACCTCTAAGTAAATAGAGAAGAAGGTGCTAAGGGAATCGGTTTCTTAGGCTCCCAAGTGGGAGCCTAGAAAAGGTGTAAGAGGATATACAGCAGAAGAAAGATTTATTTTTACTCTGTATTTACGTTATATGGAATACAGTGTCGGTCCTGATAACCTAGCGATGTGAGAAAATTCATTTAACTGCCACAAAGACTTCCAAGTGTTTGGAGAATAACTGGTTTTGTTTCAACTTTCATATTGCATTAATCAAATTTTAAAGGAAATGCTTTCTGCTGTTTTAAAAGTGGGTGGTTTTTGCAAACTGGTGTCCTCAAAATGTTGATATAGATAAAGTAAAAAACAGGACATGTCCCAGAGGTGGTGGACTTCTGTCTCTGCTCACACAGCTGCGATAGTGCAGTTTTCATGTTTCCAGAAGCTACTACATTCTATTATTAGAACCATTTGGCTCGAGAGGTACGCATTCCATATCTGTTTTAGGAACAGACTTATACTCTGAGCAGTACTTATAGTGCACTCTGTGTAGCGCCTCTTATCATTGACTGCTGCATTTCTCTTGACTGTTAAGATAATAATTCACTGTACTAAATAGTCTGCCTGAGTTGCCTGTGCCTTCACAGCAAAATTGAATAGGTTATGGTAGCACATTATGTTGTATCTAACTGGCACAAAGGAAGAAAAGTTTCAGCAGGTTGCACTGGGGGGCTGTGTAGAGATTGCACTTTGGTTTCTACATTTTTCAGAGGAGACAGTTGCCTTGGGAAGGCAAGACCTGTGCGTGCCAGCCAAGAAAACGAGGAATTAATTCACTGCTCCCCGTGGGCAGGCAGGTGTTCAGCCATCCCCAAGGAAAGCAGGGCTCCATCTGTGTAACTGTCACTTGGGAAGATGAACTCCATCACTCCAAGCGTCCCCCCCTTTCCTCCTCCTTCCCTCAGCTCTGTTGTTGAACGTGATGCCATATGGTATGAAATTGAAATACCCCTTGGGACAGTTGAGGTCAGGTGTCCTGGCTGCATCCCCTCCCAACTCCTTGTGCATCCCCCCCCCAGGCCACTCGCTGTCGGGCTGGTTTGAGGAAAAGTAAGGGCCTTGAGTCTGTGCAAGCCCTGCTCGGCAATAGCGAAAACATCCCTGTGTTATCAATGCTGATTCTAGCACAAATCCAAGACATGGCCCCATATCAGCTACTATGGAGAAAATTGACTCTATCCCAGCCCAAACCAGCAAACCAAGAAAAAAAGTCTCTTAAAACTTGTCAGAATTTGGGTATGTCATAAGTTAGAATCCTGGGGCCTTGTCCTACCTGGATTTTCTGGAATTCATATATCAGTGAAGACACTGTTGTATTTCTTTTCTTTGGTTATATTTCCGGTCCCCTCACTTTGTAGCAGGGTGTTATTTCTAGTCCTGTGTTCTACAGTGTCTTCACTCTCCAGATTGTCAGCACAAGAGATACTCTTTGATAAGCCATCATGAGTTTTGTAGCTCACCCGTGCTAGCACTGTTTTTGAGAGCATGTGTGGATTCCAATTCTTTCCCTCTCTATGTATGCCCCACCCTAACAGAATCTTCATGGTTGAAAGGAACTCCTGAGATAGAGTCCAGCNAAAAAAAAAAAAAGAAAAAGAAAGAAAAAAATCCCCAACCCCACGAAACAAATTATCCAACCCAACAATCTCGGCCACTAGAGCATGCCCTGAAGTGCCATATCTACATGTTTCTTAAATACTACCAGGGATGGTGGCCCCACCACCTCCCTGGGCAGGTTTTTCCAGTGTCTGACCACCCTCTCAGTGAAGGAATTTTTCCTAACATCTAATCTAAACCTCCCCTGCCACAACTTGAGACCATCTCCCCTGCTTCTGTTGTTATTCACTTGGGAGAAGAGGCCAATACCCACTCCTCTGCAACCTCCTTTCAGGCAGCTGTAGAGGACAGTGAGGTCTCCCCTCAGCATCCTCTTCTCCACACTTCACCAAACAGGATTAATCGAAATTGAGAACTAGATAAAATTAATTGATAAAACCGATCAATTAACAGTACTTTAAAGGAATTATAATTCTCTGCATTGACTGGACTCTGAGAGCTGGGAGGGTGGATGCTGGTGGAAACACCTACTTGAAACAGAGATTGTTTATTTGGGCTCCTCAGTATGGGTTGACTTAATTACAGACAGGCAGGTGTCTGGCAGGAAGTGTGAATGAAGCATTCTGCTCCTAAAATGCAGAAGGAATGGCTGCAAATAAAACTTGGGGTGCTGTTTTAGGCCGTCATGCAGATGGGTGACAGTCCTGATACTCCTTTATTGCAGGGGGCTTGGCTGTTGACATTAATGCCAATTTTTTTCCTCAGTCTGCTCTTTCCCAGTATTAGAATATATGGAATGTCTTTTCTGATCTACACCAGATGTACACACTGGTATCTGAGCTGTAGAACTGCCCGAATAACCTGCCAATAGCTGGAGCGTGGATCAGGTTCTTGGGTGTCTGCCAGTTTGGATGTATGCTGGAGAAATGAGGCCTGGTCAGGCTGGAAATAGTCTGTTTTCCAAATGCCACTTTGGTTTAGGTTTATATTTTGCTTTGTGTTGTTTTCCTTTAAGTCTTCATATCTGTTTTTAGACCATTCTTCTAAGCTTTTCTGGCAGCTGTTACTTCTCTGCCAAATAAATAATTTGCTGTCATAATCCTAAATGTGCTGAGAAGTTACCAGTGTGTTGCATGGGCCTAGTAGCTGTTTGCCTATGATTATTGTATTGTATAGCTTTATATAGGTTCCTTCTCTCTGTTCTATGATCTGTTCTGTGGTCTGCTTTGCGGGTAAAAAGGAAAACCCATGTTTCTGCTCTATTTCTTTGGTTACTGATTATGTTTAGGAAACTAGTTACTGATTATAGTTTATGAATCTGAGTTACTGATTATGTCGGCCAAGGTGGCTGGTGCAGAATGACGTTTCGAATCCTGTACACCAAGCTCAGAAGAGTCTCACAGTAACAAATCTCCAGTGATTCTGAATCTCTCTGAGGACAGGGGTGGTTGAAGAAATGTACTGTGAACATTGTTGGTTTGTTACTAGGGAAATACTGCCCTCGAGAGTGGCTGCAAGGTTGCCACTGTGGCATTTGGCAGGAGAGGATAAGTCTTTTCATGAGTGTCTGCTTCATGAGTGTTTATGGTCAAATATTAGAGTCCAACTTAATATTTTTACTCACTTTGTTCTGTAAGTGTTGCTTTGATTTCTTTAAATTCTCAAATTTTGTCACCTGCTAAAGTACTTACTTGCTTTCACAAGGAGGTTCTTTAAACCCTAGATGGATGGATGTTCTCTTCTACCTTCACTTCCAGTTTCTCTTTCTGTGTTTCTATTTGCTATCTGCACGTGAGTGTTTTATTGTTAAAACAAATTGTATGCAAGACCTTTAGAGATAGGTGAGTCAGCTGCTCAGTGCAACTTTATAGTTCATCCTTGTTTGTTCTTTTTCTGTTTGTTGTAGCCTGGCTGTACAACTTGAGTGCTTGCTTGTACAGAAACTCAGCTTTCGCAGCTCTACACCAGGAAATGCATAATTAGCCAGGCTTCAGAACAAGCAATCTTTCATAGTCAAAAAAAAAGATGTTTTGTTTGACACAAAAAAAATTTTGTCAACACTACTGCAGCATAACAACAGTTACTCTGTTCTCAGAAGTGTCCTCCTGAGCATCGTGTTTGTGTAACTGGCCCTCACAGCTCAGCAAGTGTAGAAGCCACAGATAGTAAATAGAGAATGCTCCGTGGCAGAAGTGAGTGCCTCATGTTGTGCTGTTTATAGCTGGAGCTATTGTTTCTGAAGTGTGCCCCTTCCAGCTGGGAGAGGTGCAGCTTTTTCTCCAGTTAGGGAAAGTAGACTAAGAGACTTTAACCTCTTTCCAAATAATTTTGATTCCTTCACTTTTCCTTCTGTGTCTTTCACCGAGGGACAGCAGAAAGGGTTCAGATTCAGGAAGCCTCACAACTTCCTCGAAATTATTGCTTTTGCACACTACTATCTTGCTGGGGTTTATGTTTTGATACAGAATACTTGGAATGAAATAACCCGACAGATTATATGGCAGATTTTTTTTAGCCAAGCCTCCCAGGGGCTGGCTGAACATCTTGGAGGTTGTGGTCAGGACACTGATAGTGTTCAGCTGGGGGATGCCCGGACTAGCAGAATCCAGCTGTTGGTTTTAATGTCTTTTACATTCAAAATAGGATGTAAGAATTGTTGAATTTGAAAGATCACTATATTAATTACCAGCTATTTATTGACTGCTATTTAGGAAGAAATCCAAACTCTGTTTCAACCCCTTTTCTGTTGCTGTAGAAATTCTTGTAGCATCTCTTTCAACACTATGACTCCAGTGTCTCAGAACAATGCTTTTTATTCCTTTATTTTTTTATTCCCATCAACAAGCCACGATAGTAGGACTTGCATCTGGATTCACTTTAGCATTAAGAGTCATAGAATGAGCCTGCATTTGAATCCAATCTAATGGCTTTCAGTTATTGATGTGAGATTTCGTACTTGTGTGGTGGTTTTGTCCCATTTTCACTTCTGAAAAATAATGGAAATACATGTTTTTCCTGCTTTGTAAGTGAGCTGCAAGAAGTTGAATTCTGCATTTTGAATTTGAATCTTTCTTACTACTGTTCAGTTTTAAATGTGTTGTTTTAGTTTAACAGCTAGATATAAGAAAGGCATTTACAGATGGGAATAGCTCTCAAATACAGTGCATCACCTTTTCTAAGTGATAAGGAGCTAGAATTAGTTGGGTCTGGATTAAGGGGCTCAAATTAAATTCAGAGTTGTGGTTCAAGTTATTTTTAGCACAGTATTATTTTAGTGCAGTCTGTTTGACTTCACTTTGAAGAGGTAATGTGAATTCAACTTCTAAACACACAAAGGACTAATTGTAATTTCTCAAAAGTTGTCAGCAGGTGAGAAATACCTTGTTTACTACTAACTGATAACTTGTTTAGATACATATACAGCTTCTCTTTAATACAGTAAAGTATTCATTATTTTATATTTGGTGAAGCTTCAGTTTCACACATATATGCAGATTGCTATAAATCGGGTCTTCTGATTTTTACACAAGCTTTCTTGGTAATTACTTTTATATGTTTGTTTATATAGTTTTATGTATAAAAGTTCTTATTTATAGCGTTCTGTCACTCACAAGATAGCTTGAAGTGCTGCATTGTGTTTGTGGCAAGAGTAGTGGAATGATACCATTAGCTGCACTTTCAAAGCACTGACCATTAGTATAAGCTCTCTGTTAATATACATAGGTGATAAAATAACTGAACTGAAGGGAACGATTCCTTGTAACTCAGTTGCTGGTAATAAAAAACATTTACAAATACTCTCTTTTTTCCACAGCTTCCATTTGAAATGGAAATATATTACATCCAGCATGTGATGCTTTATGTTGTGCCCATCTATCTGCTGCGGAAGGGAGGTAGGTTTGCAATTTACTCTATACATTTTTTTTAATTGGTTCCATGCGGTGAAGAAGCTGTGCTTACTGGTTACCACAAGCTTTACTCTTAACTCTTGTCTGTGTTGTTCCTTAATAGTTTCTGGTGTTATGCTGGAGTTGTAACAAAGGTAACAAACATTTGTGTCAGGCACTGAAATGGGAATTAAAAAATGGCCTTTTGCCCAAAGGGATGTGAAGAGTATTTGCATAATATATGCTGTTGTCTTGAGTAGCATCTCTGTCATCTTGCAACATTCTAACTTCTCAGTGGGATGTATTTTTAAGACTTTTGCTTCCTTGGATGTCTCTTTAAGAAGAGCTGCAACTTAGAATGAGCTGAAAAAAAAATACTATTGTATCTCCACATAAATATTAGTCGGCTAGTTAGATAAATTCCTGAAATCCTGAAGTTCTAATGAAACGTAGTGACACATATTAGTGAAGTGAACTTGCTTGCTTGCTTGTTACATCCTCTAACAAGATTACTATTCTGCATTCACTTATACTGTAGTAGCCCAGTAAATCTTGGAATTGTTCCACTGGTCAGTAATTTTTCTAATTGTCTCTCCTTAAAAGGGAATGCAGCATGTATTCATCTGGTGTGATGCTCTGCCCCCCTCTAGCGTTGACATGCCTCCAGCTGCATTTTCTAGCAGAGCTAAATTGTTTCATCCAGGAAATAAGAGATGATAACTTACAGTACAGATGTTTAGTGCCCTTTAATGAAAACCCTGAGGATGTGATGTCAAGCAATGGGATACAATTGAGCAAATGGTCAACATTTGCTAGAAGAACCAGCACAGCCAGCCTCTTCGATTCTGGTAGATCTTGTGTATTTTATACCAGCAGTCACTTATGATCCTTCACACTTTTTTCTCTATAGGTTTGTAATCCTTTTGTTTTTCACTGCGGAGTGAAACTTAATAAAAACGATCCAAAGGAAGAAGTGAAGTATCATACTTCAGCTCATTCTGTTTCTTTCTCTTATCAGAGAAAGATGCCAACTCCATTTAATTTTAATCCATCTTTAGTATCTTAAATTTCTGGCAAATAGTGCTAAAGTGTAGTATAGTTGTAGATGTTACACAAACTGCTAGTCATTGCAGAGTTGGGTGTGTAGGGAGAGGACAGAGAAGGTCTAACCAGCCAGATAGTACACTGTAGGCAGTGACAAACCAAGCTCTTGGGGTGTCACTAAATCACTTCTTTTGATCGCCCGTGCAACATCATGAATTTCCTTTGCTTTAAAGTTTGGCCTTGGATGTCACTTGATGTATTCCTTTGATTTTTGGTTATTTGTTTGTTTGCCTTATTATTTTGAGGTATGGGTTCTCTGGGTTCTTCAGCACCCATTTCCTGGGTCCAGTAGGACTGTGTCTGCAGCCTGAAGGGCTGTGTATTCTACAGTTGTCACACTAGTGCAGTTTTCTAGATTTTTGCCCTTTATTAATTTACTGGTGTTTGCTACCATCTAATGTTGACATGATAGCAGTGAAGGTCCTAATGTTGACTAAATCTATCAATTGAGACTGCCCTAGGCTGTGTAACTAATAACTGTTCATTTTCTTATGCAGTTGGCTCCTGATCTCCCAGGAGACTTTTCTAGTAGTTACGGCTAGTGCCGCAGGACGCCTGATGTTTGACTGAAAAATTACTCAGCCTGAAAACATTTGTTAATGACATCTCGCTAGCACCTCTGTTTAAAGTACTTTCTGAGTAGATCACACCCTAAATCCTAAATATATCTTGTGAAAATTGCTTTTTCATCACTGCTGTTGAGCAGCATGTAGCTTTAGTTCTGTACTGTAAATAGAATTCTATCAGTGAATCTAATGAATTATGATTGGGAGAATTAATTGAAGAGTAGTGAAGCTGGAAAAATGAAAAGAAATGGGTTGTCTATGGAAAGACATACTACTTCAGTTTTATTTGGAATCTGCCAGTATTACTGATGGCCTTAATAGGATCTCAATCATAATATTAACATTTCTCAAAGGAAGGTTGAGCAGAGCACCTGAAAGCAGAGCTGAAACTGCCTGTCTGAGTTTGACACGCTAAGCAAGTATTAAGCCAATGATGCTCACGCATTCAGTTACCTGTTGTGAAGGAAACTGGGTGACAGTAAGCAGGGGTTGTAAGCACTTTCTTTCTTTCTTTCTCTCCCTGCAATTCATTCCATTGGTGAAGACAGGTTATTTTGCACTGGCAGCATCATGTTGTGTCCCTCCCCATGTAAGTGTTGGGGCTTTACCATGCTTAAGATCAAGTTGATGAGAAAGATGTTCAGAGCTCAGGCTTCAGTGAACTTCCTGAAGCTCAAGGATGTTCCCTCTTGGGGATGAAGACCTCTTTCTTCCTCCTCCTTCTCTCTCCCCCCTGTACTGAGTGAATATGAATTTCCGTACTTCCCCATCCTGACATTTCCATACTTTGCCTTCTGACAGGTGTGCATGCACTTGCGTGCCAGGCTAGACAACACAAGTGTATATGCTCTGTGGCTCGGCTCAGATCTTTCTTGACTGCAGTAAGAGGCGCTCATGCAAAATAGATGTAGTGCAGATGTAACAGGCTGGCACGGAAGGTCAAGAACTCCAGGCAGTTCTTACATAAAGTACAGCTGCAGTTGGCAACTTTTTTGCTGAATGAATCTCACCTCACATCACCTGTGAACCTTGCCAAAAACTATAGTGTACATCTGGTTAGGACACAGCATTCCTGAAGTAGCAGAATATGCTAAACCAGAGCTGTAGGTCACTTTCCTCTTGTCCTTAGGAGGTGAGACCTTTGCTTACCTGTCAAAAAAGTATGAATGTTTTTGTAGCTTCTGGATTTGTTCAGTGTGCATCATCTGATTGCTGGGATTGGCAAGAGGGAGGTACAATGAGGGAAGTGTCAAGGTGAAAAGAAGATGGGAATTGCAGCAGCAGAGATTTAGACTATGGAACTGACTCCTTAATTGAAAAACTCTTCAAACCGCTTTCATCTACAGCTAAGCTGGTCTTCTGAAGCATATGAGTATGCCCAGATAAAGTATACTTTATGCTATTTATCTGTGCAGATTGCTGGTAGAAGGCCTAGGGAGATGCACTTCAGGAAGTGTAATGTCTCAAACTACCACAGCTGTTGCGACAGCCCATTAACCTCACCTTCTGGTTAGTGCACTGGCAAGGTCAAGGTACTAAAGTTTTCTAATGTACTCTTAACGTAATGAAAAAAGTCTAGTTTGCATTGTGTTGGCCTTAGAGAGTAGTCACAGTTCTTGACTGTCTTGGTCCTTAAGCGAGTTTGGTCAGGTTTTCAGATAGAATTGATAAGATTAGATGAGAACCTTATTCCAGATTATATTGAAGTTTAATCAGCATGGAATTGTTATTTCCTGAGTGCTGTGAGCAGATGAGGCCACTCCACAGCAGCTTGAAATAAGGCTTCATTTCTAGCAGCTCCCTAGCAGAGAAATTCCGGAGTTAAACTTTGTGTTTTGAGATCTCCAACATTATTTAGTTGACTTTAAATAATTTTCTACCTCAAAAAATTATTAGCGATGAATATTTTTTTAGGGTTTTGTCGCTTTAAGGAGCAATCTGATGTGTGAGGATATCATACATGCTTCATCAGAGGCCTTTGTGCTGGTGTCACCGAACGGCTGGTTCTCACACTGTGGCCTGCAGGGGGAGATGGTCTCCAGCATCAGCTCTGTCACAAAGGCCACGCTCAAAATACAGTTTGTCCACACTGTGGAGAGAGTACATTGATTTGGTTGGTTTTGTTGTGGTTTTGTGTTTGTTTTTGGTTTTTTTTTGGGGGGGGGCCGAAATCTTCTTTTGGAGCCAAAACCTGACAGTAATGGCCTTGTAAATTTTGGATGCTCCTGTGGTCTGGCCCCATGTATTTTAAGAGCTGATTCACAAGCTGTGCACAAGTGGACAGACGTATACACCCTAAGTAATTAAGTAGTTGAGTTGTTTTGCTGAGAGCAGAGTCAGAATTTTCAGCTTATAAGGCAAATGCTGTGTCTTTATAAGCAATAAAGAAACTGTCTCTTTGATCCAAGTCATTACATCCTTTTTTTTTTTTTTTTTAAATCTAAGGGGCATCAGAAGTTTTGTGCTTTGTCAGGAAGTCAGTAGAAGTTGATTTTTTAATTTTTTTTTAATTTTCATTTTTCCCTCTCTTGTGGAGCAGGTCTCTATTGCACGCAGGCAGCTGGCCAGAAGCAGGTCTGCAGCCAGCGTTCCTAAGGGCAGCGCGGCGCTTCTTACCTTAATGAGAAGCGGGGCTGAGATGTGAGATGTAGAGCACAGATACCCAGTACAGGCAAAAGGATCGTTTTTCCTCTGGCTGTAAACTAGGAAAGTGCAATTAAAGCAATTTGGGATCTAAACTTATGTTCTCCATTGGCTGTTGGGACTTGCTAGCGAGAATAAGGGATTACGGTATTTAAAGACATTTCTAACTGCTGTATGCTTTTACCACTTTGTGACACTTACCGCTGTTTAGCTATATCTTAGCTTTTAAATCAGGTTATAAAGTAGGCTTTATTAATTACCTTAGTAGTAATCTGGAAGAAAAATCACTATCTATTCAAATATAGTTAGGTAGTCATATAGCTAGTTTGTCTCCATCCTCACTAAAGTACTTGATAATGTGCAGTACAGCTCTTTCAACTGAAACTTAATTACTTGGAGACCTGTCAACTCTTGTGTGTTATTCTCCTGCTGGCAGCCTCCATGTTCCTGTTCCAGCTTTACTCTGCCTCCTGAATCCCATTTATTAGCTGTGAATTCCTGGTTCACTGTCTGGCTGTGCTTGCACGGTGACAGCAGGGGCAGTGGAGTGGCAATGGTCCTGTCCCACAGCTGGAGGTGAGTGCTGGTGCTCTGGCTGCAGGCTGTCTTGCACCTGGATCATTTTTGGATAATCTTGTTTGATGATTTAAGAGAGCTGGAGAGGAAGAGGAGGGAATGCATCTCTGCTGTGTGACCTTCTGAGCTTTATACACTGGGTAATTACAGTTCCTTTGAAACTGGTGACCTGTTATGAAACACTTAGAACTAAATAAGGAAGTTAATTTGATGTTCTCTGAGTGGGCCCAGGGTCTGTTAGTCTTCTGTCTGTCTCGGAGCTAGAGGACCATGGAACGGTATGTACCAATAGATGGAAGAACTGCCACTACATGAAGGAAGTGGGAACTGCTGCTGCTTCTTCATGGAATATAAAAAATGGTTTCTGAGAGAAGAGAGTAATATAAGATCCCTGTCTCAGCTGACTCTGATGAGAGTAGCTGGCATTGAGGGACACGGAAATCTCCTGGCATAAGGTAGTATTTTGAAATCTACACATAGATTCCTAACAGCTGTAGGGGAAACAGTGGATTTCAGGCTTATCCTCTGGATAAGCTGTACTACTAGAATTAACCCTTTGATCAGGGGAATTAAAATGGAAATAAATTTGCCCTCACGTTTCTATAAGCTTGAAGGACTTGTAATAGTTGTTCTGAGTTTTGGATTAAGCAGGTATGCCTGTAATTGTGAAGCTACTGAAGGAGAGTGTGCTGGGCTGGGAAACTGGTAAAGCTGTAGTAGGGATGAAAGCAAGACATTAATTCAGAAATAGAGATTATTTTAACACCCCACTAAATTTAAAAAATTTTACCATATTTAGGCTATAATTCAATGAATGGGTAATTTTCTCCTGCTTTATGTTTTCATAGGAATACAAAAGGAGTGTTACTTTCTATTCAGTTGCATTCAAATTTTTACAAGCCTATGTTCTGAAAACTTTAAATGAAAATAATATTTTGAAAGTACCCTAGAACTAGCACTAGACATTGGGTGTGTGGGTGTGTGTGTGCGGTATAAAAAAATTGGGTCTCTTTGATACTTAGATTTTTAAAGCTGTGCTTCCATTTCCTGGATGGTAGAATTAACCACTTGGCATGTTCAAGGTCAACAAGTTCTTGTTGCAGAAGCAGATGATGAACCCCAAACTCTCCAGTCTATATGCAGTCTTTCCTATCAATGTGACTGAACTAATGAAGTTTACTTTATAGTGAAATATGCAGTGCTGTGCTGTTTCAACACAAGAACAAATATACAGTCTATTTGGATGACCCTGTGGAAGGGTCTCAACTGTCCAGGGTGTGAGCATTTTTGAGAATAAGTGCCAGACTGGCAGTGGGATTGAATTTTTGAAAGTGTTTAACATGTAAGAATTGCCTGTGATCCTTAGTGAACAGAGAGTGAAACTGACTGCTACATATTCAAATTGATTTCCTGTGGGAGCAGCAAGCAGTTTTTGCCAAAGCCAATATAGGCCATTCAACCCTGCTCAGCTGGGTCTCAATTTTCCTGTTTGTATGTTTCTGTTCACAGTGTGTGCTACAGAAAATAGACCACGCTGCTCCATTAAACAGTCATCTGTTGAATAGCAGGACTGTAGAGGAAGAAAATCTATAGTAATTATTTATTTAATGAGAAATGTACAGAAAATATCCCAGGTATGAATTTAAAATTAGTTTTCTAAAGCTTGGGAATTTACAAACACTTGGGAATCCAGAGCTCTCTGGAATCCTTTGTGTGGAGGTCATAGTTTCCCTTATGTCTCTTGATGTCCAAATAATGATACTATTGAAAATCACACTATTATTTTCAAAATTGCAAAGTCTAGCAAGGAGAGATTTTTCTATCCTATAGCGATATCAATGGACTGTAGAGGCTGGGAGTTGCTAATGGATGTTTTGTAGTTTTGAAACAGAGAGAGGGTGTAGAGGTGTGAGATCCTTTGCTGCAGGAACCTGCACGGCTCTCCTGAGTGATTTCTGGAACACGATTCCCTGACTAGATTGAAGCTGGATGTGAGAAGCTTGGATTCAAAGCCAAATTATGCCACTGATCTGTTTTGTCATCTTGTGCAGTTTCCCTGCTCTTTTAATGACTACTTTCTCCCTCCAGGCTTGTTTGCTTGTTTCATAGCTGGGTTCACTTTTCTACTTTAGACTTTATTTTTAATTTTTAGGCTTTACCTGCACTACACATCCCCCAAATACCAAGGTCTCTGGATTCTAGCTTTTCTGAGTGTTTAGCTCTCTGGACTACTGCCCTCTGTTCTCAGGGTTTGTTGAATACTTTTGAAACATCACAGGCAGCTGCCAACCAGGCAAGTTCATGTGAGAACGACTTTGGTATGGCACTACTCTGCTGGTTCCTGGGAGCTCTTTCAGATACCACATGTAAATTTTATATTGTGTTTTGCATCTGGGTTAAACATGCACCTAAACATGCAAAGACAATACAAAACCCACTTTGCAAGTCAAATGATGTTTTCTTTACCCTACAGCCAAGGAGGGAGCACAAAATGGTTCTATGTAGCTTGAAACGGGTCACTTGAAGTTGGTGCAGCCAAAACCAGATCCATGGTCTCCTGAACTCTGAGACCAAGGCTGGTTATTTCTTCTCTTGCTCCCAGCCATGAAAAACCATATTCAAGGTGGTGTCGCGTATTTGATGTTTTCAGGCAGTGGTGTTTAATGAATATCATTGCTATTTAAGTGAAGTCTCCTGTGCTGTTTTCTTGATGGGGTACCAGCTCTTGGGCTCCCCTTGCTAAGGATGTTCGAAGAATTAGACTTGTGGATTTTTTCCCTTCACCTCTGGAGCACGCAAAGTTAGTCACATAGTGGTCACTTTTCCCTTTGGATTTTGCTTATAGTTCTGATACTTCTTCTGATGTTCACCTACCCACTGGCTGAGAAATCTTACGAGCTGCCTTGTGCTTTCAGAGTAGCTTCTCTGCTCCTATTTATCATGGTTGCTCCAAGTCACAGCTTGCTTACTGGAACATGGTGTGCAGTTGTTTCTTTAGTAATTACACTTATATTGTTGCTCATTAAAGTCAGTGAGTGATGTATGGGGTGCCAGGATGTTGCTGTCATTCAGGCACACCATCAGCTCCTCACTGCCTGTTGGCTAGCAACAGCAAAGCCGTGGTATTTTGAGTGGACAATGAATAGATGTACAGTTTTAGGCAATAAAGCTTAGGGAAGTTTGAATTTGTAACATTCACAAAAAGATATTTAAATTAGATTATTTCGGGTAGCTACTGCAAAATCAACCTGAACTGGCACAATGGGTATGAACTGTGGAAGAAAACTAGGCAAAAAAAGAACTGTAAAAGGGCAAGAGGGATTGAGAAAGCAGTCCTCCAGGGATTTGAACACTGAGACAGGGTGCGCTGTTTATATGGTAGTGTAATAAAGCAGGTAACAGCAGTCACTTGCCTTTATCTACATACAATACCATCCCTAGGCATACTCGTGGCAGCTTTAGGCTGGTGATTTCTGTCACAGCCAGCCATGCATGTGTAGTTACTTGAGCTCCTGGTAGCCTTGTACAGTATATGCTGAAGTCTATTTAATCTTCCTGGTAGTTACTGGCTGTGCTTGCTAGCAAAGGCTCAAAGGAACATTGCAGTCTGTGCTGTAAGCTGTCCTTTGAGTACTGGATGCATGCTCCAGTATTTCATAATATCTAATGGATCAGAGAGCAGACAGAGGCAGATAAAAAAAGGCCAGTGTTTTTTCATAATAATCTGAAATTCTACAACTTCTTATGGCGGCTGAGTAGCTTGACATTGTGTGTCTTTGGTGTCTCTAGGTTAAGTTGTTAAAGTCAAATAAAGAAAATAATTTATCCCTGTATCTTATACTGAAATGTTCATGTCCGTTAGTAAGAGGCTTGAGAACTCTGTAAACTGATTTTGTTATCGCCGCACGATGTTTGAATATTTAATTCTAAAAATAGTCTTGTATCTAAGGGTACTTTTCCTTCAATCTGATTTCCTTGGTATGTTCTGGCTCATGTGATGTATTTTGTCAGTAAATTGAAAAAACCTCCTTTCAGGAGGAGAGAGACAGGTGGATGCAAAAATAAATGAAGCAGCAGATTCTGCATTATTTCAATGGAAAAAATATTTTATGGTATCTGTGATAACTACTGATTATAAAATTGTAGTGTATGTGGTTTTCTGTTCCTAGACATTATTGGTGCAAGTTGTGAAACATCTATAAAATTAGGAAATGGCAATTCAGCTATGCTCTACTAGAGTGCTGTGCAGGATCTGCCACTGTGTTGGTTAGTTCTGTGGATGCTGAAGTCTTAAAGACCTGGAAGAAGCAGGTCTTTAAGTGTAAATAACCTGATTTTTGAAGATTCATTGCATACCATTGCTGTATTTCAAAATCATTTAGTACTTCTGTGTTGAAGAGTGAGGTAAAAATCACTGGTGTTGGTGAAAAATATCACTGGTGTTGGTGAAAAATAGGCAACCTTAATGAAATAATATATTGTCATTTTACTGCTGGAGCAAAAGGAGGGAAGAAACTGTTCAGGATGCCCAGGTAAGAAATGAGACTCTCAAATATTAATTACTGTAACGGTGTTGAGTAGGTTATCAGCTAAAGCCAGATCCCCTGACATCCACTGAGGAGAAAGGAGAGGATTATGCATTGAGTGTTTGATGGACAAAGCAATTCAGCTGAATACTAATGTATTCCTTTCTTTTCAAGGTATCTACACTCCAGAACCACTCTGCAATTTCTGGTGGGCTCTTTTATCCACGGGGTTTATGTTTGTATATCATTTTAGCATCTTGCAGATTCTGGGATTGGTAAGTAAACACAGGTTAATAAATGGATAGTTTGCAAGTACATTCAAAGTATAAATACCAGCTAGTTTTTCAAAGTGTCCAGATATATATGGATAAGACTACTTGTACACAAAATTGTAATTGCATGTTCTAATGGGCATTTCAATCTCATAAGCACTGGCAAAATATTTCATAAACTGGTTCTGTACCTGCATTAATCCATCTATTAAATACACAACTGAGGTTGGATCTGCTTCCTTTTGAAAGATGCCCTACCTGTGTTGAACAAAGGATTGTCACCAAAACATTTTTGATTATTATGGTAACTTCAAAATTACCACCTTAGGTGTCTCAATCAGAGCAACACACAAAAAAAAAATGTTAATTTGTGAATTTGTTGTCACTTTCTCAGGTTACAGAAGTGAATTTGAACAACATGTTGTGCCCAGCCGTCTCAGATCCTTTTTATGGGCGCTGGTATCGAATCTGGGCATCTGGACATCAGACTGTCATGACCATGACTCATGGGAAGCTCGTAATCCTGCTGTTTTACAGTGCTGTACCCATCTTTAAATGTAGCGTGGACTTGCTTAGGCTCCCACCTAAGAAAATAGACTGAAATTTCTCCCCACGGAATAGTACATACAGGAAGCAGAGATACTTATACTGGAAAACAAAGAGGAGGGATGAGAGGACAATGTATTTTATACTTCTCCCAACAGTTTATTGCCTCGAAAACACCTCTGTAACCAACTGAGGGTTTTTTTTAACTGCTGTTTCTCACTGCCTATTGCCAATGGCAAAATCAGTGGCCTTATTCTGGAGAAGGTTCGTGTTTTATACATTTTGTGTAATTACAATAGAATCTTGCTAAGCCACGATTTAAAATTAGGCCAGGATCCACATTCCAACAAAGAGAGTGGCAGTGCTACCTCGTTTTGACTTATTTTCCATTAAACATAAGTACACTTATATCATAGGGTAGGAAATAAAGCTGAATTACAACGCTCCACTGGTGTGAACAGGACACATCTTGAAGTGCATCGTCCTGGCTTAACTCTTAGCCCTTGAATGTTGCTGAATAGTCCCAGTGAAACGATGTACGCTCAATCTCCCAGTCCTGAATGCAACACAGTGAGGTTCTACTGTATTTTCTTGAAGCTGGTTGAAAATGATGGGGAACAATAACTCATTCAAAAATACTTCCTTTTCTGTTTTTTTTTTTTTTTAACTGACTACTTAATTTCTACGCTGCTGTGGGTAAGTATCTGTCTGGCTAAGTCCCATCAGATCTTGATTCTTTGGATGTGGTTTTATTTAAGTGAGTGGAAAACCATCATGTTGAAATAATTTCAAAAGTCCATGTTGCATATAAGCTATGATATTTTATCCACTGTTCTGACCTGACTTTGAACAAAGGGGTTTTTTCACATAGCTTAGACTGGAGAGGGAGTGAAGATACAAAGACCAATGTAAACATTGGTGTTCTCTTTTTTTACTTACTAGCTTTTGAAACATTCTCTCTCTGTTCTATGCTGATCCTCGCTCAGCAGAGCAGTTAGCGAGGAAACAAAATGACACCATTCTCTCCCTACAGCTCTCCTGCATTCTGTATGCTGATTTCACAATACAGGTATAAAAAAGAATGTCAAATCAGTGCAGGCCTCTGCTGTTCCAGTTACTAGTATGGCTAAAGCGTCCTGTCAGCTCGTCTTTTGGGGAACAGGATGTAGACAGGCAGAAGGATAAATAGTAAACTATACGTACCTGTTACATTTTTGGAGGCTAGAGGAGAAACTGTTGGGCAGAAAGATGGGAAATCTTGAGTGTGTTCCTCCAGACAGTTGATTGTGAGTCTGTTATGCAGACTGTTATGTTTCAGGGCTGCAGGCATTTTGTTGTACAAAAGTTTGTTGCAATTTATAGATTCATTGTGTTGTCAAAGCTGTGACTTGTAAGATAAAAAAAACAACCCATCATACCTCCTCCAGCTGGATCACCTGAAGATGTATTCTGAAATTAAGGTACAGTCATTATACCTCAAGATGGAAAAGTAAAAATGAGAAGTGGTTGCCTTTTTTTTTTTTCTTTCTTTATAAAAGAGAAATTTTCATTGGAGAGGGAACAAATGACTACTTCAAATATTTTCATTTCATAAGATGAAAAAACCTCATACCCCTCAGTCAGAAATCTATTGTCTCACATTTTCATTTACAAGCTGGTTTCTGGCTTGCTTCCATGCCTTGCTGTGAAAATATATATATGTATAAAACGTACTGTACTCTCCCAGCTTGACATGTACCTAAACTACGTATAGTGAGTCTGAGTTACACGGGCTGTGCAGCTCCTGGTGGCTTTAACCAGAATTCAGCTTGAGCAAACGAAGCACCTGATAATCAGAACTCCCCACCCCCAGAATGTCTGTCAGCTGTTGATCCTGCAAATGTCTCAGTTGGTAATGGATTTCGTCGAGTGGTCTCGCTGCTGCCCCAGTACAGCCGGGCAGGTGGTGCTTAAGTGTTTGTGGAGTGGGGCCTGGAGAGAGAACGTGTTGGTACGGAAGGGCTGAATCTGTCTGTGGAACTGCTTAATTACCTGCCAAAGGGATAGAAGTTCTTGCTGTTTGTTTAAGCAGATTCAGTATTTTGTGCTGAAATGCAGGATGCTGCTGGAGATGCTAAGATGTGCAGTGCGGGACGTTAAAGCATAACCCCTATTAATGTGCTTCATCTCCTGTGAAGAGCTGAATGAGATACACGGTGATTCTTCCCTCCCTCCCCATACTTACTGTCAAGTGTATCATGGTTTATTTATTTACTTAAGAATTTGGCCAAATGCCTTATGTTGGATTCAGTGCTGTTTAGGAGTGCTTGATATTGCAATAGAGTGATTTTAGCCACATTTTGCAAATGTTACTTAGCATTATTATTTGCTTAACCTTTCTTTTTTTTTTCTTTTCCTGAAGAATCTTTCCTGCTTATTTTTTTCTCCAGAATATGGTAGTTACTGGAAAAATTTCTGTTATGTGAAAGCAGTAGCAGCTTTTTCTTTTTTTTTTAAATACTATTACACTTCCTGTCTATAGTCATATGTTTCAGGGTATTTTAAACAAGTCTAAGCCAGCTGCTGTTTGCCACCACTGTCTGCCTCTGGTCAACTCAGACTGCAGAAGCATTTAAATAAGCTGAGGTGTCTGGCTCAGTGCAGGCTGTTTGCTCGGAATGCAGAATCTGCGAGCTCTTCCCACTGACATCAAATTCCGTAGGCGGAATGGTGCCTTTAGTACAGCCACCACCAGGGAAATCCCTGGGGCAGTTTGGATGAGGGGGTTCTCGGGGAAGCCACACCACTTGCACCATTGACTCCAACAACAGAGCCACTGGGACTGCTCCTGCCTCCCCTCCACCCCCACCACAGGTGTCTGCCTGCTCGCTGTGCTGTGGCTCACGCTTTTCTCTTACCCTGGTCCAGTTGTCCTGAGTCACACTGGAAACTTCAGGCCTAATTTCCCAACACAGAGTTTGCTGACAGGAACTGCTCACCAGTGCCAGTGGGATACTCGGATTCCCCTTCCAAACCTTACCAGTGCAGGTGCTGGAGCTTCTTGAACTCTTCTAAATCCATTTAAGTTGCTAAAATGGCTGACAGGACATGGTAATTCTGCAGAAAAGGAGAGGTGAACCAGCTGCTACACTCAATAAGGAATTTAGAAGTATTGGAGCTGCTCTAAGAGTCAAATGGTGCAACTGGAGTCAGGCAGGAGGGAAGGCAGTGGAACCTTCACCTCTTCTTGAGAGTAAGCTGTTGCTTCTTTGCTTGTTGTACAAGATGGATGAAGCTGGCCAAGGTAGAACAGAATTATTTAGGTTGGAAAAGATCATTCAGATCATCAAGCCCAACCATTAACTGTAACACTGGCCAAATCCACCTCTAAACCATATCCTTAAGTGCCACATCTACGCATCTTTTAAATACCCCCAGGGACGGTGATTCCACCACTTCCCTGGACAGCCTGTTCCAATGTTTGACAACCTTTCTGGTGAAGTTTTTCCAATCTAAACTCAAGACCCAGTTTACACCTCCCCTGGTGCAACTTGAGACCATTTCCTCTTGTCCTATTGCCTGTTACTTGGGAGATGAGACGAGCCCCCACCTGGCTACACTCTCCTTTCAGGTAGTTGTAGAGAGCAATAAGGTCTCCCTCTCAGCCTCCTTTTCTCCAGGCTAAACAACCCCAGCTCCCTCAGCTGCTCCTCATAAGGCTTGTGCTCCAGACTCCTCACCAGCTTGAGGCCCAAAAGTTAAATTATTCCCTCCCTCTCCCTGCTTTGTAAGCTTAGTATTTCATTTTGGTTTATGGTGTGGTGCCACAAGAACCTGTATGAGCACAGCTGAGCCACAAGCTTCACAGAAGTTGAAGAACAGGTCAGAATGGGAGCAGAAAGGGGACGAATGCCTGAAGCCAATATCATGGAACTTCACATCCTTTATTCCTCAGCTGCCTTCCGTATCTGTTTGGAACATGCATCAGGTATGGCTTGTTCAGTGTGCAGGATACTGGTTTGAACGGGAAAGCAGAATACTTCAATCTCCACTGGGGTTATTCAGTCTCTTCCCTGGCAGAGGCCAGTTTTTGTTTCCCTGAGTGGTTTGTTTTATAGGCTGTTACGCTACAGGGATAATTTCTTTAGTTGTTTTTATGCTTATTTTTGCTAGAAATTGCAGAGCAAAACTGTACTGCTGCCAATGGCATTCTGTCCTGTGGCGTTGTGCGCGCTATCTGTGTCGGGATAACTTGAAGCTGGTGCCCAGTAGCTGGGGATGAGATTTTCCAATTGAAAGGGCAGTCCTGGTCCTCCCTTCTCAAATGCTCCAAAATCTTTTGTCGCAGTTTAACTCCCTCCTATTTAGGTACCAAAGAAGAATTTGCATCTTGTTTCTTGTGAGGGGTGGTAACTTACAGCTCTGGAGCATGCTTGTATGCAGTAAAAAGCAATGAACATGAGCATGTGATAGGAACTATGAACACAAACCTACACTTGGCTTTGGTTCAGCTTCTTTGGGCTTGATGGAACCTCCTCGTGCTTAGGCAGACGCTGCCTTGCTGATACGGGAAGGACACAAAGTCAGGCCCTTTCCATACCTTGGGGTTTCTAGAGTACCTCGCTGTAGATCGATCCATTTCTGGCCACAGTCAGGGGTTTGATATTTATTTCTGTGTATTTGATACCATCATGTAAAACCCAATTATATTTTTCTTTCAGAAATGGGTATTTGCAACCTCCAACAATTACTGTACTTTACTTTTATGTCTGAAGTTTTGCATCCAGGCATTAGTTTTCAGTGCATCTATGGCTAATGGAAAACAGAGCTGTGCTGGTTTTCTTACTGTTGCAATTCTTTTACTTAGAGGCGGATTCTTAGGCATTAAATTGGTCCTATTAGTTAACAAAGCTCTGAAAAGGCCAAAACCTAGCAAGAGAGCACCTGTCAACCCTTCTCTTGGGAGGCAAATGTTTCTACAGGCAGACAGGTCAACTTGGACGTTCTTATTTAACATTGACAAGATTCATAACAAACCTGTTGATTTTTGTGATCCTGTGCTCGAAGTGATATTGCTGTACAGCCGTCTTGCAGCTTTTAGTGTAACTTAGTCAAAGTCAAGCTGTGTTTTTTTAAATTACTTTATTTTTCTTCAGGGTCAATTTTGTACTTTTTTAAAATGATTTCTGCATCTCAATGCTGCAGAGGAGGCAGGGGCTCCAGCCGGGGCTGCAGCACCAAGGGCTTTGGCAACCCGCAGCTCTGGGGGCCCAGCCCCTCTGCGTCACGCACAGAGTGGTTTGGCAAGGGCAAGGGCAGCCCTGAGAGGCTCAGCTGCCACCTGTGCTCTGCTCTTAGAGCTGAATAATTTGTAAGAGCGTTATAAATTTTGTAAACTTTTTAATGTGCTAAAACTTGGTTATGAGGTAACGAATTTGCAAAAAAGGGGTAATTTGTGTACTTGGTTTTTGTATTTTGGTCTAATGATTTTTTTCATTGTTGTGCCCGAAGTCCAGATCACTGGGCAAATAGCTGTTAAACCTTTGAATTAAAACAAATAAACGCATTTTAATGGATGCTGTATGGTTTGTTATCATTCTGATCGTGCCAGGCATTGAGTATCCTTGCTTAAGGCATTTTAAAAGCCAGTACACTTCAGAGGCAGGAATTTCATTGTGTGAGGTCCTGGCAAAAGACCATGCAATAATACAGGTGGGCACAGCCAGTGTATGCACTGCACAAGTTTTACGTTTTCACACAGCTGGGAACAGAACCAAGTCTCTTCAACAGTATAAAGACTGGCCATAGAACAGCCTGAGTGGAAATCCAGTATGAAGTGCTTTATGGAAACCCCAGATGAATTAAGCAGCAATTGCTGCCTTCAGGCACTGCTGCTTATCCTCTGCCTCTCTCTAGAACTCTAATGAGTCAGCCTTTCATTGTTTGATACCAACATATATGTAAGAGTAAGCAAGTTTCCACCTCTGAAACATCCTTACTATTCAGTACTATTTTGCTACTTTGATCTTTATAGCTACACATCTCAGTGAACCAGGAGTCTGAGGCAGTTTTTCACCCAATTCAGACCAATGATACCAAAGATATGCCATATTAAATAATGGAAGGTACTTACTCAAACAGGCTTTCCCATTATAGGTAGGTTGTTTTTTCATTTGTTTGTGTTGTTTTGTTTTGTTTTATTAATCTTCTAAATCAAGGCTTCAAAACAAGTGGAATAATGGCTGCATCAATCTTCAACAGCTAAAAGTTACGTGGATTTTACTGGGACTGAACTACATGTTCTGCTGAGCTCTTCTATTGCATCTGCTGGAGTAAAACGGTTTAGAAATGGCCCCACTGTGTTAAGACCAAAAACTTCTGGGGAAAGGGAGAAGACTTCTTCCCTGGCCCTCCGTGCTTTGCAGGAACCTGTTAACTCCCTGCAATATCTACAGTCTTTTAAGTTTCTCCCATTAAAATCTGGTCAAAATAATGGTCCACACATCAGCTAGACATGGCCTGCAAGATAAAGCCCTCATGCAGTCTAGATATTCTTTAAAATCACACCTACTACCCTAAGAGTAATATGAAGAAAGTGTGTGGAAATTATTTTAGGTGGTACTTCAAGATATTCTTTCATACACATTTTGCCACATCATTATTCTGTTGAATTATGTTCTCCAGGCAGCGCGGGCAGCCTGTTGGCTAAACCAGTATAACTGGTTCTGCAACCAAGTTCTGCTTCACAAGGCTGAAACTGCACCCCCCTCTCAGAGAGTAAGGAGGCCAAGCCTGGACAAAATTCCATGTTTAAAAACTAGACATAAACCATACATACCCGGACTGATAACTGCTCTCAGTGCTGATAATTATACTGCTGTAAGTAATGCTGTAACTGACGTAACTGCTGTAAATGCTAGTTTAACTCAGCGTGTTTAGCAACTCACTTCTGCCCGTAATCTGTTCCCACAGGAGGCAAAATGAAAGAGTTAAGTCACAGGAAAATATTCCTAAACACATCGTTAGCCTTTAACATTGTCACTAACTGCAAATACTTAAAAAATAAATAAATAATTGACCAAGCCGCACAATTAAGCAGAGAAACGTAAAAAGAAATGGTGATTCTTTTTCCTTATTTTATTGGGTAAATGATTTAAAAGGTAATAACAATAGTGTTAAAACTACTACAATATCTTTCCACAGCCATATCTCACAGACCCACAGAAAACCTTCTAGATATTTTTTTTTTCTTTTTCCTCTTTTTCTCTTTTTAAGCCGTACTTATATTAAAATGCCCATTTCAACAGTTTCTTCACACTAATAGCAATTAAATGTGGGAGGAAGGAGGATCTAGTTAGAAAGGAAAGGGGTTCAGGTAATCTGTGATATTATTGTAATCAATCAAGTTACTAAGGAAGGAAGGAGAAGAGGGGCCTCACCAGCTACTCCAGGTAGCTCCAAGCCCATCGTGTGTCACCACTGCATTGAAGATAACTCAAAATGCTGGTGAACAATTTAAAGTAATTTTTTTTTCTTTCCGTAACATATAAAACACTAAAATAACTTAGAAACTAGATCCAAATATCTTGAAAAGAATCAACTTTGATATACAAAAACAGTCATAAGTTGTTACAAAAGTTTCAAACAAAAGTTTGTTTTCTCAGTGCGTTTATGTACCAGCGCAATTACTGGGTC
Organism: Thinocorus orbignyianus; assembly: GCA_013400375.1. Classification (NCBI taxonomy): domain Eukaryota; kingdom Metazoa; phylum Chordata; class Aves; order Ciconiiformes; family Thinocoridae; genus Thinocorus; species Thinocorus orbignyianus. Next base: position 600,076 of record VXBW01002913.1, on the reverse strand, counting down.
CAGAGCAAAGAAAGAGGTTTTTATTTTTTTTCTTTAACAGTAATAAAAAATGAGGAAAACATATCTTTGTATATAAAGAATCATTGCTGGTCTTAAGAATAAATGTAACCAGAAACCCTTAAATCTGAGAGGCACACTTTGTGGGTTTCTCTTTTTTTTTTTTTTTTAAACTTTTTTTTTTTTTTTTTTTTTTTTTNTTTTTTCTTTTTCTTTTTTAAACATAAAAGGAAAGTCACCAGTTTATTTCAATGGAGAAGATATTCAGACTCCCCAAATAAACTTAATTCAATTAACATCACTAGCAAAAATCAGTTAGAAACTGTACAAAAATAAAAAAGTTAACACATTTAATCCTGCAGGGATTTCGTAAGGACTGGAAGGCAGGCTTTAGGAGCAGCATTTGGGCATGGCTGGAGGCTTCTTTGGTTCGATCTAACACACATAAGAGATGTAACCTACTCCAGACAACAATTTTAAAAACCCGCACATCTGAGGACAAGTCAAGAGGTCCGTATACAAACGCCAGGGTGTGCAAATGGGTTTGACAGCCTTGGTTTGCTCGTGTCTCTGAGGTCCGAAGGCCAGCGAGCCCCCCCTGCCACCCCCAGCACCGCGGCCCGGGGGGCAAGGAGTCAGTGCTGCAGCTGGCTGGGCAGGAGGAAGGCCACTCCAGGCAAGGCTGAGCCATGGTGTCATGTCAAGCCTTACGGTTTTGGTGTCTAACTCAGTTTACAGAACAGGGGGTTTGGGAACATTAAGCAAAAGAATTAGAAAAAAACCAAACACCAAACCCAACAATCTCGTTAATTAATAAGGCAAACTGAGTAGTGATCATAAAAAAATAATGAGCATTCCAACTTAAAAAATAGTGAAATGAGGTACCTGGTTGTACCTTGATTTCTTATCAAGTACCCCAAATTTAAAAATAAAAAAGGTATCTAACCCCAGCAATATATCTAAAAGGGTACTAAACATAACCACCAGGGAATGGCATTTGTGAAAGCAATTGTTGATCAGCTTTAAGCAAACAGACCTGTTCTGTCCCAGTGCGTGTCACAGTGAACTGCACGTTCTGTACAAATAAACCTACAAGAACACAGAAACAATCCGTAGCGTTTTCAGCACTGGCAATGCTGAGGAGGTAGGTGCCCTAGAAACACTGTCGATAGATCGATTATTCCAATCTTTTTCAAAAAGAATAGCATACAATCTGATTGACCACAGACTCTGTAACAGTTTTTTAATTAGTGATACAAAACTCTGGTCCAGAAGGGTCTGGCGTTAACTCTTCTCAAAAGCACACCTTCACAGTTTGTATAACACCCTTTTAACTATATTTTTAAGCAACGGCTACTAAGAGATAGACGAAAATGCATTGTGCATTATGCTGTATACAAAAAGGAGACAAAACTATCCTTTTCTCCCCCAAGCCATGGTGGGAAGTATTGCTGACCTTGTCCTTAAAAACCTGCAGGATTGTTTATTCATCAGTATATCATTATTACACTGGTAAGAAATTCTGTATAACATCTGCATATATCGAAGATTTTTTAAAAAATCTGATATGATTTTAGATCCGCATGACCAGTCACGTGACCTGCTTGAGGTTGAATAGCACCTTTCAATACATATATATTTTTATATATAATAGATCTTTTTAAAAAACTTCTAACAATGAGCTCATACAGAAGCATGAGCGTGCTGTAACGAGATGACATATAAAGATGGGGTTGGATGATTTTTTTTTTTTTTTTGCAGCAGAATGGTTCAGTTTGTGCTCAGTTTCCCTATAAGGGCAAGAAAAAAAACCCAACACAACTCTATCAGGTAGCCACTTGTTCACCATTTCCACTTGAAGACTAATCCATTTAAAAGTGTTCCCCAAGTAGAAACAAGACAACAGTATCATCCAAAATAGCCTCTGTATAAACATCTATTAATTTTTGCAGCTTCCGGCTGGCATCTCTTGGCTCCTGAAGTTTCAGGCCCTCTGCTTATTAATTAAGGCATCACAACTGAAAATGGTAATATTTGGACATCAAGTGCTGTGGATGAAGGAATAACCAAAGACCTTCTACGAGAACCTCCGTAGAAATTAAGTAGCAAAGCTAACCTCACGTAAGGGATGAGCATAATTTATCCGTATCTGATTTTGAAGCCCTATTAAAACAGTTTTACAATTAGCCTGATTTATTTTTTTCCAACAACTGAATTTCAATTGATTTTATCTGTCTGAATTTTATATATCTCTATATTTACAAACATTCACTGAAAATAGCCGGAGTTTCTGCTTACTGTGGTTCACTCACTCGTATTAGGAAGGTCTTTTCTCTAATGGCATGTATCGTCCCCTAGAATGTGCACTGAGCTACAGCAGGTATCAGTGGGAGTTCTGCAGGCACATGAGCAAGGAGCTACCTCCTACCAGATCCTGGCCTTGCAAATATACCCTGCAGACCTTTTGCTAAATCCTACTTTTACAGCAGGAAAATCAGTTCCAATCAGTTTCCTTTCTTCAACTGTGTGGAGGGGGATCAGAATTATTACACAGTACTTACAGCTCTCAAGCACTATTCCTGTAATAGATGAAAACATGTAACATTATGGCATACTTGTCTGTGCTTTCACAAGTCTTTTTTCTTTTTTAAATACTAGTGAACTTAATCTAACTATTCATGACTTGGTAAAACTCAACAAGTTCAAAAGCAGAAGAAAGAACAAAACAGGGGTTTTTCTTTCCCAAAACAGGTTTGCTATAAAAAAAACAAAGAACCCTCACTTTAAAAAAAAATCCCCAAAAACCTGATGCCAGAGCAGCCTCAATACGGTTTGCTGGAATGTCTGGCATATTTGCTATATTTTTTTTCCTATGAATTTTATCTATAAGCATATAGTTATGTCATAGTCAAAGGCACTAAAATCTAAATCCATTTTCTTCCTAATATGACATCTGCTACTCACCAGCCTGGTTTTAAAAACAAGAGTCACTCCGAATTTGAGATCATGGGAAAGGCATCCTCCCATCACAAATGCATTATTATGACTAGTCTTGACAGGGCTGGATTGCCCTCAATTCCCAGCACAGAGTGGGAGACAAAGGTATCTGGTAGCTACTGGGTTACATCATGCCAAATCAATTAGACCACTTGATTCTGAAAATCTTGCCATGTTGAGATCACCTCTCACTGTACGTGTAACTGCTTCTCTTCATCCAAAAAAAGCATTTGGATGTCAGCCTTGCCATGTTGGCTGTAGGTGCTGGATCTGAAGATCATGTAAATAGCTACATGAGATCTTTCCTGTGGGGGTGAGATATTGTACACACAACATTATTAAGAACATTATGAAAACGCAATTCATTGTCTAGTATAATACCTGAATCTGATATGTTTCGTTCCCTGTCACACCTATGAATGCAAAAGCCATGAATGCCTTTTTGCTAAGCAAAGCATCCCTAACTGTAATCCTTAAACTCTTCCTTCCATCCACAGTCACAGAAAGCCTTGATTGATATAATTCAATGTCAATGAAGTAGAAATTTAAAATTTCATAAAAAACCCAAGGGCTGTATATGCTGCAAAAAAATCTGCAGTGACTCAGTAATAAAAAAAGTATGGGATCTTTGTAGTAATGCAGTTTTCCCTCCCGTTGCCATGATGAGCCCAACCGACTACGCAGCCTCAACATGGCAACGGAAACTATCATCATAAAATGGTACAGTAATAGAGATAGCTAGACCAAGAAGGGGCAGGGTCTCCTGGGAAGAGGTCTGCAGAGAGGTCCAGTGACTGGTCATGCGGCTCAGTGTCAGGAATAATGGTTGTATGGTGGAAGGGGGTGCCCAATACCATTTTGGAAGTGATGATGCTGACGATGGGCAAGGTACTCTGTGTAGCTCATCGTCATCTTCTCACTACGGTACCTAGAAAAGAGCAAAGCAGCAAATTCAAGAGCTGTCACTGGGAAGCTACAGGTAGCACTAAACATACTGCACCAGTGGCATGTTTGATGGTGCCAGCTCTGTCCTGCTGGCGACTGCCAGCAGCTGCGCAAGGGCAGGGAGGGAACCGCCATGGTTGTTGGGGTCATTCTTGACTCACATGACCTAAGTACTTAAGAAAAAACATCTTAAGCAAACAGAGCTGTTAAAAATTGTTGCCTACAATGTTGCTCCAAGTAGAGAGAATAGAAACTCATCATGATTTATTGAGAAAGTCCCATTATCTTCAGCCAACTCTCTACATAAAACCTAGGAGAAAAACTGTAAACTGTAAACAAGCACTACAGATTTTTGGGCTGTTTTTAAACAATCAGTAACAACTCTCTGCCAAATTCTGCTCTTAAAATAATCCCAGCTGCATTAGATGGACTTACATTAGATATCTCAAGTTGGAAGAGGCTCATAAGAATCAAGTCCAACTCCTTGCTCCTTACAGGACTACCAAAGACTAAACCATATGAATAAGAGCATCCTCCAAACACTCCTTGAACTCTGACAGGCTTGGTGCACCGACCACTTCCCTGGAGAGCCTGTTCCAGTGACTGACCACCCTCTCAGTGAAAAGCTGTTTCCTAATGTCCAATCTGAACTTTCCAGATGCAGCTTAAAAATTCCATTTTCTCACATTCTACCATGGTTGCCAGAGAGATCAGCACCTCCCTCTCCATTGCCCCCCCGTGAGGAAGTTGTAGAATGATGAGGTCACCCCTCAGCCTTCTCTTCTGGCAAGCTGAACAAACCAAGTGACTTCAAGCCACTCATCATAAGTCTTGCCCTTGAGGCCCTTCACCATTGTGGTCACCCTCCTCTGGACACACTCTCTGCTGTTGTTCTTGTATTGAGGTGCTCCAAACTGCACACAGAACTCGAGGTGAGGCCACACCAGTGTCGCATCGGATAATCACCTCCCTCGACCAGCTGTGCTGTGGTGGATGCAACCCAGGCCACAGTTGGCCCCTTTGGCTGCCAGGGCACTGCTGACTCATCCTCAACTTGCCATCAGCCCATACGGCTGGTGACTGCCCCGCTCTCCAGTCATTCTGGATCTCCCTGTAAGGCCTCTCTGCTCTCGAGAGAGTTCACAGCTCCTTCTAGTTCAGTATTGTCAGCAAGCTTAATGTACATTTGACTCCTGCATCTAGGCCATTTATAAAAACATTAATGAGTGCTAAAATCGAGCCCTGGAGAACCTCACCGGTGACTGGCCACCAGCTTGAGGTAACTCCATTTACTAAAACTCCTTGAACTCGACCTGCCAGCCAATTGCTCACACAAGGCTTTATGCACTGTTCTAGCTGTGTGCTGCACATTGCTTCCAGAAGGCTACTGTGAGAGACAATATCAAAAGCTTTGTTAAAATCAAGAAAATCCACATTTATGGCCTTCCCTTGGTCAACTAGATGGGTGACCTTGACATAAAAGGAAATTAAGTTGGCTAAGTAGGACTTTCCCCTTGTGAACCCGTGCTGGCTATGATCAGTGACTGTGCTGTCTCTCAAGCGTTTTTCAGTAGCTCCCAGAAGAACCTTCTCTATAATTTTGCCAGGCACTAAAGTGGGACTGACAGGCCTGTAATTACCAGGGTCTTCCTTCTTATCCTCCTTGAAAAATGGGACATTTGCCTGCTTCCAGTCACCTGGGACCCCTCTAGATTCCCAAGACTGTTGGAAAACAATGGAGAGAACTCCTGCAATAGCAACAGTGAGCAATATGTAACCGAAAGCAGAATCCAGGCCCTGACAACAAATATTTTGGATATACTTGCATCAGTATTGACAACAANACGCAGCCTCAACATGGCAACGGAAACTATCATCATAAAATGGTACAGTAATAGAGATAGCTAGACCAAGAAGGGGCAGGGTCTCCTGGGAAGAGGTCTGCAGAGAGGTCCAGTGACTGGTCATGCGGCTCAGTGTCAGGAATAATGGTTGTATGGTGGAAGGGGGTGCCCAATACCATTTTGGAAGTGATGATGCTGACGATGGGCAAGGTACTCTGTGTAGCTCATCGTCATCTTCTCACTACGGTACCTAGAAAAGAGCAAAGCAGCAAATTCAAGAGCTGTCACTGGGAAGCTACAGGTAGCACTAAACATACTGCACCAGTGGCATGTTTGATGGTGCCAGCTCTGTCCTGCTGGCGACTGCCAGCAGCTGCGCAAGGGCAGGGAGGGAACCGCCATGGTTGTTGGGGTCATTCTTGACTCACATGACCTAAGTACTTAAGAAAAAACATCTTAAGCAAACAGAGCTGTTAAAAATTGTTGCCTACAATGTTGCTCCAAGTAGAGAGAATAGAAACTCATCATGATTTATTGAGAAAGTCCCATTATCTTCAGCCAACTCTCTACATAAAACCTAGGAGAAAAACTGTAAACTGTAAACAAGCACTACAGATTTTTGGGCTGTTTTTAAACAATCAGTAACAACTCTCTGCCAAATTCTGCTCTTAAAATAATCCCAGCTGCATTAGATGGACTTACATTAGATATCTCAAGTTGGAAGAGGCTCATAAGAATCAAGTCCAACTCCTTGCTCCTTACAGGACTACCAAAGACTAAACCATATGAATAAGAGCATCCTCCAAACACTCCTTGAACTCTGACAGGCTTGGTGCACCGACCACTTCCCTGGAGAGCCTGTTCCAGTGACTGACCACCCTCTCAGTGAAAAGCTGTTTCCTAATGTCCAATCTGAACTTTCCAGATGCAGCTTAAAAATTCCATTTTCTCACATTCTACCATGGTTGCCAGAGAGATCAGCACCTCCCTCTCCATTGCCCCCCCGTGAGGAAGTTGTAGAATGATGAGGTCACCCCTCAGCCTTCTCTTCTGGCAAGCTGAACAAACCAAGTGACTTCAAGCCACTCATCATAAGTCTTGCCCTTGAGGCCCTTCACCATTGTGGTCACCCTCCTCTGGACACACTCTCTGCTGTTGTTCTTGTATTGAGGTGCTCCAAACTGCACACAGAACTCGAGGTGAGGCCACACCAGTGTCGCATCGGATAATCACCTCCCTCGACCAGCTGTGCTGTGGTGGATGCAACCCAGGCCACAGTTGGCCCCTTTGGCTGCCAGGGCACTGCTGACTCATCCTCAACTTGCCATCAGCCCATACGGCTGGTGACTGCCCCGCTCTCCAGTCATTCTGGATCTCCCTGTAAGGCCTCTCTGCTCTCGAGAGAGTTCACAGCTCCTTCTAGTTCAGTATTGTCAGCAAGCTTAATGTACATTTGACTCCTGCATCTAGGCCATTTATAAAAACATTAATGAGTGCTAAAATCGAGCCCTGGAGAACCTCACCGGTGACTGGCCACCAGCTTGAGGTAACTCCATTTACTAAAACTCCTTGAACTCGACCTGCCAGCCAATTGCTCACACAAGGCTTTATGCACTGTTCTAGCTGTGTGCTGCACATTGCTTCCAGAAGGCTACTGTGAGAGACAATATCAAAAGCTTTGTTAAAATCAAGAAAATCCACATTTATGGCCTTCCCTTGGTCAACTAGATGGGTGACCTTGACATAAAAGGAAATTAAGTTGGCTAAGTAGGACTTTCCCCTTGTGAACCCGTGCTGGCTATGATCAGTGACTGTGCTGTCTCTCAAGCGTTTTTCAGTAGCTCCCAGAAGAACCTTCTCTATAATTTTGCCAGGCACTAAAGTGGGACTGACAGGCCTGTAATTACCAGGGTCTTCCTTCTTATCCTCCTTGAAAAATGGGACATTTGCCTGCTTCCAGTCACCTGGGACCCCTCTAGATTCCCAAGACTGTTGGAAAACAATGGAGAGAACTCCTGCAATAGCAACAGTGAGCAATATGTAACCGAAAGCAGAATCCAGGCCCTGACAACAAATATTTTGGATATACTTGCATCAGTATTGACAACAAGGAACATACTGCCACATTTACACTTCTCTTCAGAAGTGTAAAATCGACACAAAACCAACACAATTCCATATTTCCACAAATTTCACTTAGACCTTGCATAAGAGATCTGACAGATGAGATTTAGTGCATCCAGCCACAGTGATCTGAAATATTGCCACCTCTACTTTCTGCCATATTTTTCTTCTGGAGTTGCTCTGGTTGTTCTCTCAAGTCTGAAAAAAAACCCCAACAGATGGCTCCACCACTTGCACTTATAACCCAACGCAAAAGTTTGAACTGCTGCGGAGTTGCCAACTGCAGCAGTTAAGGTGTCAAACACATTTGCTTCTGTTGCCTCTTTGCCAGAGGAACAGAGCAGAACTTGCAGCTTTTTGCCTCAGTGGATGTGTTTTCAGAGCAGCAAAGGTGCCCGCTCTATCTTGATACAGCGGCGTTTGTTAATGATGTGTAATTCAAGCAACGGCCGTGGGTCCTTGCAGAGAGATGAGCTGCAGCTCCTCTTGAATGGGTGTGCCTGGTGCGCAGTGCTCTGCGCTTGAAATCCCCTGCCACTATGAAATTAAGCCATAAGCTTGGCAGTTAATGAAGTTGGTTGTAAGTGGGTCAAAGCAGGCCAAAAGCAGCCTAACTAGAATCACATCTGCTCATTTAAGCAGATGGAAAAGAAAATACAGTTATTGTCCTTATGCATTCTAGACCCCTAGAATGGGTACGTACTTCACTCAGCTCCACGATTTTCCAGTTCTCTTCTTCAAAACGTGGCCTGAACTACTGGGTAATAACTTGAAGCACCTTAGCAATAGACTGGGTTTGATCACCTAAAAGCTTTCTTCACGCAGAGGGCGTTTACTTTAATTCAGGGACTTGAAAAAGAAGTTTAAAGCACTTTTTCCACTTTTGCAAAAGATGTTTCACTGTATGACATGAAGTTATTAAAATGAGGCTCTAAAAAAGGTTGTCTGGTGCTGGGCAATGCTTACTATTTTAATACTGCTGTTTATAATATGTCAGCAGAAGCTGAGTTTCTAAGCAAGTAGAACAGACAGACAAAAAGACGTTTCTTCAAAGCAGAATTTCTGATGTTCAGTTTATCCCACTTATCAGGCCAGTGATTTTGCTAGCAGTTTGGATGTTGTGAACTTAAACTGAGCAGGGGGGGTTTGGGTGTTTTGTATTTTTGGGGGGATGAGGTAGGGTTTTTTTGTGTGTTTGTTTTGTTCTGTGCTCACATGCCATTGCTCCAAACAAAACCACGTAGCTGGAAGAAAGTATGTGCTATACAGAATTCTTGCTTCTTGGAAAAGTATATTTCTTATTTACTGAGGTGTACAGAAATCACCATGTAAGAATTATTGCACTGTTACTCTTGCCCTCAGCTATTGCCATAGATTCTTTTTGCACAGAAGGTAATAAAGAGTTCAACTGAAATAAATAAAAAGAACATTGGCATTCTGCATTTGGAAATTTAGCTGGATTCTGTAAATCCTTCCTCACTAATTTAACCTTCAGAATAGCAAATTTTCCTTAGTTGTAGCTACTGTAGAGTAATCAGGTTCCTACAAGAATCCAGAATTCTGAACAATCATTGAGACACAAAGTCTTTATTCTTTACCCACAAGATCGTTGAACAAGTAATTCCTCTAACAGAAATATATTTATTTTTCTAAGGAATGCTTTGAGCCTTAAACTTAGCTTAAACTGCTGCCTAATAGTAAGATTTGTAGATGAAGATGACAAATGTGGAAGGTGAGAACAATCAAAACCTCAGGTCTTTGTCCTATAAAAGTGCATAAAAAATCAGGAGAATATCAGTATTTTCCAATGTCTGACATGAAAGGATTAAGTTTTTTTTATATGGACAAGGAAGTCAAGTCTGGCTTACACCTAGCTGCTCTAAGGACAAAAGTGTTTCCAAAGAAATCAGGACACAGGAACAAGAGAAATACAGACAACAGTTTTAGAACTAATCTTGTGACCCTCTGAGTTCCTAAAAGCTGGTAAAAGACAGGAAGGATACAGTTTTGGACAAAGAATTCTAACTTTGTTATTTGTATTAATAGTATGTCGTGTGTCCCCTGTAAAGGATAAACAGTCAATACTTCCTTGTGACGTAAGATTTTGAAAATTCTTATTTCTCCAAGCATGGGATTAGATAATTAAAGTTTAGCAGTCATTTTATACCACAAGCTGATAAAAATACAGTTTTAGAGGTGTTCTTATAGATGTTTTTTTCTTCCACCTGTCTCCATGCAGCTATAGTATTATGGACAGAATATCTGCAGCTAATTCTAAAATACTTTAGCTCCCACCCTCAAATAATACACCTTATTAAATTAGAAAAATCAAAGTAGACTAGCGCGAGGGAGTGACAAAATATAAAGTAAAATATTAAATTCACGTCTCTGCTCCCAAGAATCCTCTGCCGTAGTTTAACCAGAACTGGTTTCAAATCAGCTGCTGAGTCTGCACACCTAACACCCGCTGCCATAAGGGAAACCTGTGCTCCATGGGAGATAAAGCAGAGCCAGAGCTTGCTTTGAGAACTGCAGAGATTATGGGTACAGAGGGATCCATGATTTACGGCAGGAGACCCACGGTGCCCATCTGCTCAAATACAAACTGACAACGGCAAATCGTCCTCGTTAACAACAGCCTCTGAAGGTCTGTTACAGCCCATGAACAAACTCTAAAAATCAACAGCTAATCCACTGCTAAGGTTTTTCAGAGTTACAAAAGAAAATATGCAGGTACCCTGATATATATGTAGCCTGATACTTAACCATAGTCTTTTCTTTCTTGCTTAGTGCCACTAACCCCTATGAAAGCAAAAATCCATACTGCTATTGTGGAAAGAAAGAAACCATTAATAATTTTAGAGGAAAGCTTATGAGTAACATCTGAAATAAGCACTTACCAGGAATGAACACATCACAGTACTATAAAAAGAGGACTTATCTGTAGTATCCCAAGATGCATACCTGGTTAGCTTTATTGTTTTCCTGAATTCATTAGTAATCGGAGCTTTGTAGCCTCCTTTCCTCAATAAGGAATCTATGGTTTGAATGTGGTCCCATCCTGTTGGATTTTACAGTAGTAAAAATTAGAACTACAGCAATAAAACCAGATGTTGCAAAAATACAGTAGAGTATGTTCTGCTATTGACAACAAAAGTGCTCTGCTGAAATTCTGTATAAAGCAAACAACATTCTTCCCTATTTAAGAACAGCAGAAGGAAATATGATGTATAAGATTTCTTTACACACAAAGTTCACCCTACAAACAGCATATATTTTAATCTTATAGTTGAAATATTTTTAAAGTGGACCCACTATATCCAGGTGTCCTAGATAGGGGGTGAAATACAAAATTTAACTTTTCTGAAATGTTCAGGTACGATCATGTATCACAATCACTTTATGCATTATAAATGACTATGATGATATGATAAATTAAATTTCTGTATAAAATAAAAAGAATAAAAGAATGATTAACTGAACATGTGCAGAGACCTTCAGATTAGACATCTACATAAATACACTTAACTTTACAGTGATACGTCTACGTCAGAACTACCATAGCATAATCTAGGTGTCTGGGTAATAAGAAAAGAAGTGATGGATTAAAGATACAGATTCATTACTGTTTTCAATAAAATCTTTATGCTATTCAAACCTCATATTTACTGGTGTAAAAAACCCTAGTATTTTAGGTAGCTATTAGACATACTATTTCCAAAAGATGCAATTAGATTAGTCACGTTGACACACACAAAAGAGTTGTAGAACAGTACATAAAAAAATACAAAAGTGTAGCTTTTTAGTCTGCTGAAACTATTTAGGAATTTTAACACAACACACACACTCACACCCCCCATTCCTGAATTTCAAAAAAGCTCGTTAAGTGATCACCAAAAGTCTCTACAAACCCCCACTTCTCTAACTTACCACCCATAAATTACAAAAGAAAAAAAATTGTCTTGGAAAACCTCTAAGCTTTTAAGTGACTATTTGAAAACAGAAACTAGCAATTAAAGGTGATCCTCAGTAAAGGTTTAGACTAACTCAAATATAAAAAGGCCAAAAAAAGAAAAAAAAAAGCAGCAATGCAAAAACTTAAGAGACACACTATCAAGCTTGGAAAAAAAAAAAGCACCGTGAGTAGTCACAGTCAGCTGCTCAATCCAAAAGATCACTATTCAACAAAATCCACTATTGGTTTTTTTTTAATTCACAAACTGAAGTCTGTGCCTCTATTGAAAGGGACTTTAACAACATTATTTTGGAGTTTTGTACTGCAAGTAATTCCCTTCCATCCATCAAAAATCCCAGGAAGCTAGTGTTTATTAAAGGAATTAAGTACTAGTAGAAAGTACCTCATCACAAAAAAACCACCAAAACTTGATCATTGCAACTTTAGGAATAAATCAGCCGTTAAAATAACTGAGCAGACACCCCATCACTTAACAGAGCTTTTGCACATCACTAATATCACAGTATAACAACTCTATGAACATTGACAGCTTTTAACAACTGTAAAGCTGGCTGACAGCACTGTACCACCCCTCCATGTTCTCTTTTCCTACAGCTACACTGCATTTATGGCTTGTTCAAGGGACAGCTACAGTTTACTAAAGCCCTATAAGGGGACTGATACAGGCATGTAATTGGCATTTTATATAAGAGTCTTCTTACAATTAAATATTGCTCCATCATCTGACATCAGTGCAAGGTCAAATATTGCATTTTAGATTTATATGTATGTTTAAATTCTTCACCAGATCATATGAAATAAAGTGCAACAATGACCTTGCTCCTTTGCAACCTCCGGTAAGTAGGTGGCGGTGCGTTTTGATCCTTTTTCATTGATGAATTCTATTCTAATGCCATGTACACCCACCTGCAAGAAATCGGCAGCTTTATTAGTACATTAAAAGGAAAAAAGAGACAAGAGATTTCTAACACGATAAAACCCCACATGTGAACCTTTCACTGGTTAATACCATTTTGCAAAAGAGCCTGAAGAGGTGGTGCTGCAGCGAATGTCATCTTTCTGAGAGGTGTTCCCCTCAGCCTTGTCAGCAGCAGCACAAATAATGGTCCTCAGCTCCCACCGCGGAGCTTCATTTCTGGGCTGAAGGAAAGCCAGCTGAGATGCAAAAGTCGTTCTGTCTCTGGGTCTGCTGTCTCCCTCTGACACTGCCAGCAATGCTCTTGCTGAAAAAAAATGACTTGGCCACCAGATACAATCTGCAGGCAACCAAACCGCTGGCAAATCTCGTGATGCTTCAATTAAGAGTAGTAATTTTTTTTCAAACAACTGAACAATGAGTGATTTGTCACACTACGAATTTGAGCCTGGAGCCTTCAAAATTTCTGCTAATGTATGACGAGGATAAGGAGATATTCCAAAGCACCCAGCTTCAACCTCCTACTTCCATGCTAAGTAGTCTAATATGACAAAATGCCAGCATGGAAACCTGTCTTTATAAAAACCTCATTGCATTGCTAACACCAAGGAGTTAAACTTATATAATGTGGAACTGCCAAAAAAAACAAACCCCGAACCAAAGAGGCCAGGCACCTCTGCAGGGCATTGTTTAAGCACCTCTGTTTTCAAGGCACACTAATTCTGTTGAGAGCACCCGCACTTGGATGGGGCATGCCAGAGAAGATATTCCATTGCCAGTAAGTTTTCAGTTGCTTTCGATTTCTGTGCATAAACACAAAGCATTAGTAGATGGATATTTTTACTTTCATGTCCATATAGCTAAGATGTTATTTCCATTTAAACCCAAAATTTCCAACATTGTGTGTAGAAATGAACAGTTTATGTTTAAAAGGGTATCATGCTATTTGGTATTGCTTTTTTTTTTTTGATACAAAAAAAAATTAATTGAAAGATGCTGTAATGGTTTTTCCAGTGACGACCTATTTTACTGTGACTGCCTGACAGTCAAAAAGCAAATAAGGAATATTTACAAAGCTCTACCACTTCTTCAGTTAACACATTTGCTAACATTAAGACTTTAATTATCTTTATATATAAGCACGGGGAAATGGGAGGAGGGAGTTTCTCTTGTGGCTGGCCATGGCCTCAGCAATTTTCCCCCATGAACCTAACATTTCTTAAATGCAAAAAATAACTTTGAGACTAGCAAATTTAATTCAGTGCAAATTTTAATGTGGTATTTCATTACCAAACACTCCTAAACCTAACCTTCAAAACACGGATACATGATTGCTAGAAAGATCAAGACTGTATACTCAAATGATGTAATTATGAACCCAAAGGACCTGAAAGTAAAAGTGTCAGAAGCTGAGATGAGCCTACCCGGTTTATTCCAAGAACAGAGTAAGTTTTTGCAGCTGGTGATTCTGTAACTGTCTGTTCATTTGCCTAAGCATTAAGATCAGATACTTTCGGGTTTTGCACACCTTCAATTCCTGCAGAATATGAGATTCTAAATTCTACATGACTGGTTTGCACAACAGCGATCACGGAGTATTCACGAGAAACTAACCAGAAGCTCTAGTGAGGTATTAAGTATGATGCAACATTCAGGCAGTAGGTAATTGCATTGCATGGGATGTTTCCCATTAACCATTTTAATGGATTTTTAGGCCCATGTCTGTAGAAGAAAAAGATGCAGAGCAAAATGAATAAGGCAACACAATTGCACCCACAATTCCTCTGGTTGGGAAAATTTCATAGCATTCTGTGAAGCATGAATTCCAACTGCGTAGCTAAGCAGTGCTCTTAGGCCAGTACAAATGGCTTTTCATTGTTTAGCTCCAGTTAAACAAAACCAGGCCTGAGTCAAACAAATGGAAGCCACACACAAGCAAAACAAGAATGATCCACGCTAAGATTGGCATGGGCACGGTTAGAGAATTTATTTTGCCTTCCTCAAGAGACCAGCATTCCTGTATTGATGAAAACTTCTGTGATATCTCCCAAAATATTCCTAGGATGGCAAGTAAGGGGCCCGTACATGTTTGGAAGGCAGAAACTGGACGGTAACTGGTCTGCCTCCCCAGCTCAGCACACAACACTATCCAAAGCCTATGGCATGCTCCTCAAACTAAAAATACTGATACACTACAGGCGAGTTTTTGTAGAATAACACGTTTCTGTGCAGTTCAGAAAAACAGACCAAACAATCTCCTTCTGTAGATGGAGTGGAAGTTCTCTATCATCTATCACCATTTATTAGGGAAATGACTAAATACAGGTTTCCTCCTGAGCTGCAGAAAGACCCCACAAATAGACTGTTGCTACTGGGAGAGGAACATGAGGTCAGGAGAGAGACTTGGAAAGGCAACAAACCCATCTGCTCCAACAGAGCTATTTCTGTAGAGTTTCAGAGCATGAAATGCTGTGTGCTGGGTGTCCAGTACTTGTGGATATAAACTTTTTGGCCCACTGTGTAAGTGGCCAGAGGCTACCTAAAACTAGGCCCAGGGACCATATTAATTAAAAAACACAGACTCTTCACTAAATCTAAAGATTGCACTAAACTAAATTTTTAAATTTTACTTCTGAAGGGTCCTCAACAGAACTTTAGACTTTGTTGTGTATTTATACTCATTCATACCACATTTATTATTTTGCCAAGTACTTCAGGCGCTTGTTAGATTATGGCCTATAGTATGCCTCTTTCCATATCTCTCTCAGTTGGGCTAAGAAAATGTTTCAAAACCCACCCCAAAACTGAACTTCAAGCAAATCTCATGGTCAGTTGTTCTGACTCCAAGTTCCAAACACAGTTTACAAATCTGTTCGTCTTGCGCTGACTCTCCAACCATGGTGAGAGTGAGAAATAACACTGCTCTCACTAGACTATCAACATGGAATTTGGGTAAGCATCTAAAACATCACGTCTTGTTGGAATTTAAGCTTCTGTCCACCATGGAGTAAACTTTCGTTCTGTTCAGTTTTATCTACTGCACTGAAATCTGTAAGAGATTTGCATACAATTATCACTAATTAGCTTAAGATTAATTAATTGGGGTTTTTTCAGATCAGGCTGTTCTGGGTTATGGCTAATCCTTCTACTGACATGGTCTGTCAGCTCAGTCTTTAAACAGCAGCAAGCTATAACCATATTCTGACAAAAGAGGTGGACTATAACTTGTATAGTATTCTTTATGATAGTATGGAACATGGTTTACCTAACGAGCAGTATGGAAATGGCTGCACACAAACCCGGCTGCAAAATGAACATGTCAGATTAAGTGACTATTGTTACTTATTAGAAGCTGACCCCACTTTTTACTAGCTAAATTCTACAGCTTTTTAGCCCCACATTTGTAGCAAATATACGGGCTTCATCATCTTGAGTATTTCATTCTGCTTTAACAACGGAGGCAAAAGACTACTCAGGAGATACACTCTCTACTTCATGACACTCTTTTTTTAGTGAATCATTTCTATACATGGGAATGCTGAATATTGTCCAAAGAAAACTCTTTCCTCTCTGGTTTAAGGAATATAAGCTGCAAGAGTTGCTGGTGCTGCTGCACTTGCAAGAAGGAAAGAATTTCCACAGCTCAGAAATGTATTAACTTTGTCAACAATGAAAAGCCACCTTTCAGTCACCGTTACTGGCTACAAGTGTTTAAGCTAATGTTTAAACCAGTGCACACAGGCTAAAGGCCTCTTGTAGCAACACGGCAAGCATGTACAATTCTGCAGATTTTACTTTACTGAACAACAGCAACTTCAGGGCAAAGATCTCTTTCCAGGTATTGTAAGGAGGAGCCACTGGTCGATTCCAATTATTTATTACCCTGCTGGAATTTCAATAATGTTTTCCAGAAAGTTTCTTATTATAATTACATACAATCACAATGTTTTATGATATTTAATGAAAAAGTGTCGCAAGGGTCTGAATTAGCAAGACAGGCTTTGCCTTTGAGCAAAAACCACCACAGATTCTTAATTAAACTAATGAGAAAAGAAATTTAAAAGGTGTTCATTTGCTATAACATGAAATAGAGAAGGAATGAGTAGAGGCACTTTGCTTTTCTCTTCTGTGTTTCTAGAAAAGAAAAGCATGCAGGGGACACATTAAATCGTCTGCCATTGTAATGTACCTTGCAGCCATCTCCTCTCAAGAAGGCAGGGCCTGTGACACCAAAGCTGGAATTGTGAGACACCATCACACCTTCTGTGTGCCACTTCTGGGAAATTAATCTTTTTCCAGGGCCTTCTGAGTGCCATTTCTTTTCCCAAATTGCCAACTTAACAAGCTTTACAAACCAAAGAGAAGTTCCTTCTGAAAGACCCAAAGCCACTATGCTTCACAGCAATCTATTCACTCTTCTGCATTCCTTCCTTTGAGGTGCTGCTAAGGACACACACAGTTCCCAGTGCAACAGGAGATGCAAGTGTATCTGCATTAAGAATAAACAGCAAAACTGGTGGCATCCTGAAGCAGGAATTTGTATTTGTGCAGGAAAGAAAAGACTTGGTAGAAAGACAGATCAAAAAGCTGAGCTCAAGAAATGATAAATTTGAGTTTATGCAGGGAAGGAATACCTGCTATCAACATCAAATATGTTTAAAAATAACTGGTCTTTATGACTTGTCTCCTGAGTAGTCCTTTGACATTTAATCTTTAATAAAAGAGCAGTATTATCAAAAAAAATGGGAAAAAGGAAAAAGCGTATCTTAGAGTTTCTCATGTTGCCCATTTCTTTGAGAGAGAAAGGTTGTGAAACTCCACTCCAGCAGCAGTTGGACCACAGCAACAGGTCACGGGTTCTGTCTTGCAGAAATGAAGAAACAGTTCATCTACTCCCAGTGCTCATTTCAAAGCCCTACATCTGTTCAGCTGCTAAACTGCACTGCAACTCCTGTAAAGTCACATGTAAGAATGCTAAAATATATTTGAGGAAGAATCTTCCTGAACCATGGCACTGAAGCGGTCCTTTAAAGGGTTTTACTTTTTCCAAGTTACTTTTATATACGGTGAAAATGGCAGCAATATGAAAAATCGTATGGGAGCTAACAGCAGTCAATTCACTCCTATCTCCTCTTTACTTGGTTGGAATTTCTGCTGGAAAAGGATCTCACATTTCTTTTGATGACTGAAATATTAATTTAGTTAGCTTGGGAAAGTAATTCATTGTTCAGACTAAAGAATATCTATCACCCTACTTCAGGATATAGGAGACACTCCATAGCTGTGTCTTCAGATGATCTTGTCCCTAAGCCACCGGAGCACTGCAAGCTGTCTGAACTGGCAATTTTCAAATATTGTGATCTCTGTCAGCAAATTGCTGAATTAGCTCCCACAAGATCATCAGTAACATACCTACAGAAGTAAGGGCTCCTAACCAGGCTGATGTTTTTCAGGCTGATCCTAGCATTATACGTGGGATGAAAGATGCAGAATCTCTCTTTATGTCATACTCTAGACATCCTGAAATGTCTTTTTGCCATTAATATCGCGTAACTGCAGCTCCCTTAAAAGAAACATGGATGACATACATAAGCTCTCTCACTGACAGGGGCACAAACAGCGATGAATCATTCTTTTAAGGACTAACAATTACAAATTTTTCTCTTTCTCACATTTATATACCACCAACCCCACCACCCTTTGCATGGAAAGCTTGTGGATTACCCAAAACTATAGAATACAGTCACTTGTGAATCACGTTTGACTTACAGGAAAAAGAAACCAACAGATCATGGAACTTCCTTTGTTACCACTTCTTAGAATTCCTAGCAATTTGCTAAAAACCCTGTCATTAAAAATCCTTAAGTGAAATAGGAGAGAGCAACTAAGTATAAAGATAAAACAAGGATTATTATATTTTTGACACCTCCATTCTTCCCGCCTAAGTCAAGGCTTTCCAATAAGAAGAATCACAAGAATCCATGAAATCAATCAGAACTGAGCACGACTGCAGTTCTGCATTAAACTTGTTCACACTGTTAGTATAGTCTCAAGGATTCTGTAACAAGATCTAGAAAGAGCACAGAAAGTAAAAGCCTCCTTGGTTTTATACAAGTTATGAAACAGAGTCTCCCAAGGAAAAACATTAAAACCAGTCTTCCCAGGGAAAAGTGGAGTTTTGAACTCTAGCTTTGGTTTCGGTTTCTCTTCAAGGATGTATGTTTTGGTCATTTTAGAAGTTTTTTTACTGGGAGAATAAAACAGCATCTAATAATATTTATGGACAACCACATGGAAAGAGCTAAATGCTATTTCATTATGCACTTCACACTTTAAAAGTCACATTTTCTGAGTGTACTCATAGTCTGATTTTTAATAAATTATAATAAATTAATTAAATTGAAAACATCACCAGGTTTACTGCCAGAAGTCAACCTAGTCAAGCAGAAAATTTCTACCAGTTTTAATTTTGACTTCTAGCTTAGTGTAGTATTGAAAGTTACTACAGCTTTGATCACTCAAAAACATTGTTTAAAGTACTCCAAGGGCTCAGTTACAAGACAAACTATTCCTCTGAAAAAAGCTTCTTGTTGAGAATGCACACACAGTTTCAGCTAAGATTTATTTTTTGGTCTGACATTACATTAAAAATTAATAATTCTGTTTATGGTGAAAATTCTCATAAACCCCAAAGGGAACTTACATTCATCTCATTCAGAATTACACCTGAGAAGGTAAGAAGCCCTTATCACTATGAGCTGAACAGGAAACACATTTTTATTACATCTTCTGCCTCTGTAAAATTCATGATGCTGAGGTTACTGCTGGATACCACCGTTCGGATACAGCAAGGGCTCCTACCATTTTAACAACAAATGAAACTTCTATTCAATACACATTTGTTCCATGTGAATACATCAGAAAGTTTCTTTTTCTCTTAAGAACTCCTAAATATTTAGTAGGGCTAAGTCATTTTTAAATGGAAATACTGTAACCTGTGTGGTGCCTCTGGCATTATAACACATCCACTACCATATATGACAACTGAAAAAAATTTCTTCTGTCCACTCAAATAGAGACTCAAAGAGCAATACAACAGTCATACTGACTGAGATGAGAAGTTCATCTTAAGCCAAGCAACTTGCTTTTCACAAGTGTCTAAGCCCAAATAATTTGGGAATAAGCAGAAGAATGCATAACATTTCCTTCAGTATACCTTCCCAGAAATAATTCTAAAAGCAGCATTTGCTTCTTAATCTCTTTCGTGCTGCTGTTCCAAGAAAACACATGCAGGCTTCCTAGAACCTAACAATTAAAACAGATTCACAGCTCCACGCGTAAGTAGCAAAGAAAAACAAGAGCGATAATTTACTCGGCCTCATTGTATAAGGGCATTGTGGGGTGTGTGCAGGCCACTTGCTCTGAAACCAAAGGAAGTTTTGAGAAGCATAAATGGCTCACACCCACAAGCTAAATAAGGCAAATTGTTTTGGGACTGCCATTTTTCATGGTGCTTGTTTCCAATGGACTGATCTACTGTGTGTCTGCAGCAAGCTATGCTGCAAAAGGACACAATGCTCAGACAATACCTCGCTTGACGGAGTATTAGACATAGATGTAGACCACAATTATGGGTAAGAATACATCTCTATTCCATTTTCATGGCTCAGACGCTCAGATAGCTCTACCAAAAGGATCTTTTGAATCTATGCACAAAACAATGTGTAGAGTGCAAAACAGTGACAACTACACTAAATATGTGAAAATAATTTAAATGGTATGACTTCTGCTATAGATGTTCATGGTATCAAATTTTCATAGAAGGTATCTGACATCCTTACCTCCCAATCCATGTAGTCACATACATCTTCAAAGTTAGTGAGTAGAGACACTGAGCAGAAAAGCCGTGGCAGCTCATCCCTCGTCATTGGGGGGAAACGACTATCTTTAAGGGCACTGTCGAAGACAAAACAGAATTTCAAATGATTTTTTTTGGTGGTTTTTATTTTTTCTTAAGTTCAAGGATCTAATGAATCAACTGAAAAGTATAAAGACCAAAAAAAATCCTGATGAAATGATGACCAGTTTGACAATTCAGTTGCCAGTGTAACACACTGACCAACATTCCCAACTTCTTCCTTAGGAATTAGTTTCAGTTCTTGGCTGGCCAGGCAGGTGGTGTTCTGAGGGTCACTCCTTCCTGATTTTGCTACTATGTCAATCATATTCATGAAGCAGCAGAAAACTTTTTTGGAAAAAAGTTGCAAAAGCAATAGCTCTTCTACCTGTTATTTAGCAAATCCCTTTCGAAAAGGCTTAATCTATACAACATAAACTAGAGGAGGAAATTCTATAGCCTGCAATAATCACTTATGCAATACAGTAATCAAAGTGTAGAACTTAATTATTTGAAACAAAAGAATTCCCAAACAAGCAGAATATTCTCCAAAAAAGAATAATATTCATGCTTACTGCAAATATAAACAGGAAAGGGCTCTACAGACCTATGAACCTACAGGACTTGAAGACGTTCTGCAAAGCAGAGGTAACAATTAGTAAGAGGGAAGCCTGCAAACAGCTCAACTAATCCTCAGGGTAATACACCATTCTATAGGCACACGTACACCCCATGGGTAACAGTCGCTACAGAGAGGAGCTATCTCTGCACATTCCAGCACAGTTTGAAAAACAAAGCAGTTAACAGACAGTGAGCAGTACCAGGTAAGAACATTTGCAAAAACCTACTTGCATAAGTTTGGTTAAGAACCAGTTAAATTGGAAAAGGGAAGGTTAAAGTGAGTACACTATCTCATGATTTTTTATTCTCTTAGGATTGGAAATACGACACGTATGAATAGAAACATGCTCATCTCCAACAAAAAAAAATGTGATCTGCTAATTGAGCTTTTCAGTGTGAGAATTCACTATTAAGAGACTTACTAAAGTACTAAACCAAGTCCTTCACATGTCTCATTGTTTCGTGTAACAATCAGATCGTTCTTACTGGGCTTACTTGGTGTACAGCCAGTGGGTGCCATCAGCCTCCAGAGTCAGAATATGGCTGAAATCTCTGCATCGGATACCACCATGTTATATTAATAGTAGCATTAACTTTATCAAAGCAGACCAAATAAGGATGCATAAGCAAAAAAAAAAAAGTAGTTTAGCTAAGGGAAATCAAATGTATAACCAGAAACGTGAACTAATGCCATACGCTGA
Source organism: Thinocorus orbignyianus (assembly GCA_013400375.1). NCBI lineage: Eukaryota > Metazoa > Chordata > Aves > Ciconiiformes > Thinocoridae > Thinocorus > Thinocorus orbignyianus. Next base: position 578,058 of record VXBW01002913.1, on the reverse strand, counting down.
AGAGTTAAAATACAAACTTTATTTTTCTGGGGCAGAGAGAAGGCAGGTTTTTTTTTCCCCAGGTGCTACAATTATGAAAAAGAACACAGTTATTAGAATTCAGACTAAAAGCTCTCCTCCAAGCTTTGGTATTTTTGTTACAAAATAGGTCAGAATTTGAGATTTTCTTTATGGAGACTAATTATTTAATTAAGTAACAGCAGGCCCATGCTACCCATTATTTAGGAGTAATTCTAGGCAACCCCAGGTAAAGTTGCCATGGATGTGAGAGAAGGTATTGGACCAGTAACTAGCAAAAATCAATCTTTTGACATTTATATAGTTTAGACAGGCCAATGTATACCTGTGAGGAACTGGGAACACTAAGGAGATTTAAAGGACAATGCTTGTGATATTTAACTAATGACTTTCACTATCAAAAGATGGTATTCTCCAAGATGCGGTTTATGGGATTTGCAAAGCAGGCTTGGTAACTGCTGGGAACCAGGCACAGATCCCATCTTCTGTTGCTGGTGTTTCACAGCAACATCAGACATCAACTCTTATTTCCTATAGCCACAGCACAATAGCAACATATGAAAATACAAACAGCAAATTTCCCCCACAGGGGAAAACAATAATATATATATATGCAAAGGGAGGATACTCTGAACACAGGGACAGCTCAAAGCAGAAGTCCATCTAGCCTAATATTAACTTATAACCAACAGCAGTTAGCAAAATGAACAAATATAAGAATATGGTAAATACTCTCTGGGAATCCAGCTGTTCATAGCTTAAGTATTTCAAGCCAGAGATGGTATCTCTGCACTTAAAAGCTCTTTGTGGGTTTATTTAATAAGTGCATGCAAACATGCTTTTAGTATTTTACTCCACCTTTTACTAGAAACTAAAAGTATGTACAGAAACCCCAAACCTCTTAAAAACCATTGCAAATTTCTCATTTCTCTGAGGTATGCTGTATCTCTATCGCATAACCAATCTATTTGAATACACTACTGAAAAGTACCCAGAGACAAGCATTATTTCATTAACAAACAACAAATTCAGTTATCTAAGGAAGCACCTGTATGCATGGATATTGTCAATAATTGTTTAAACCCACTCTTCATAATTTATGCAACAATCTTACCATGCAAAACATTTTCCATATTGTAAGAATTTACAACCTTCAAAAAAATTCTTTTTTCTTGCAGAACTTGTTACTAGTTTATCTAACTTTCTATTCCCCTTCCTCAAGCTGCCAAAATGTACTTTAGAGTTTCATCTTTCAAGGCAAATGTCTACTATGGGTGTAAGCCCGATCCAAATAACATCAGCAGTAAAAGTCTCAGACAAATTCCTACTCACTGAGGATCTGTTGTAGGAGCATTACTAGATGAGAAACCATCCTGAATTTAACATGCTTGAAGTTATACTGAAACAAACATCATACAATGCAGGTGTAAGCCACCTCTCAGCCAGCCTGCTCAAATGCTGAGATGGTAACGTGGAAAAAAGATGGGGGAATCACGACAAATCTGAATGTTCATAAAAGCCAAGAGATGCAACCCTTCAGGTGAGGCCAGTGGGAGCAGAAAGGCAGACAGAGGCACAGCAGCCTCAGGTGTGAGCAGCAAACAAAGTAGCTCAGTTTTACTGCGAGCAGAGCTGCGCAATAATCACTGCATACTTACTAACAAGCTTAGCCTGCTAATGGCATTACTCAGTAATATGACACTGGCACAAATACCTTGCTTTCACCTAACTACCTCACGATAACTAAAATATTGTTTATCAAGTGATAGTGCCATTTCAACTAGAACTAGTTCCTTCAGAACTGCTAGGTGCTATTTCACCTGAAAAATTGCTCCTCAGCACCTCCCTGACTCCACACATCTGTGCACAGCTCCTCCACTGGCACTCACACTGCTGAAGGTGAGAGGCATCTGACAGAAGAAGATCCGAGATTTGAGTAACAGCCTCCAACACTATCGTGACTGGTCAACACAGAATATCACTGCTATTCTGTTCCTCCTTCCCCCATCTCCAAACCCTGTATTACAATTCATTTTCATCTTTTAAAACAGCTTTGTCTCTGTTGTTATGTAAGTAAAACCAAAATTCACCTGGAGAAATTTCTGTTGGCAAACAACCAGCAATGGGAACAAAACACACTGAAGGGAGATGCCATCAAGAAAGCATTTGCTTTTACTGGTTAATGACACATAAAATATTCTGTCTGCTAATGCAAAAATGTATGAAAGTAAAATAGTCCAGTAATTATGTCAGATGCCAGTTTTAGAAGAACTAAATAAAACTTAATAACCCTGCCCTAATGAGTTTCATTTAGGTGCGTCACATATTACTTTAAAACAAGGAAACGCTTATCTTTTAAAGTTAGAGTATCAGTTATCTTCTCAATCATTCTATTACACCTTCTGAAAATGTAAGAACAGAACAGCTTCATATCATCTCTTCGCAGATCAACTGCTACAGTTTTTGCATTTTTTAATGCTTGCTTAGCAGGAGACACACATCATTAGAGATGCTTCCCTTCAGAATTCAGCTGTTATGCTTAAGCCTCAGCTTTCTCTTAGGGTTGGGGGGCAGCGAATAAACCACCCTCTCCTGCCTGTTCTGACGGTGTCAGTAGAACAAGCGGATGGTTCCAGCGGAGCTCCCCACGGGCAGCTGCCCCTCCCCATACAAACCCGACACTCCCTGTGGTTAACAGACCAGCATCACCTGCAGGAATGACAGCATTTAACAGGATAAAAAAGCTTGCACAAGTTTTCGTTTTTGTTGTTCCTTGTTCTGTTTCTACAGGCAGGAGCCTGGCCCTCAGCATACCCTTCATATGCTCTTACCAAGATGCATGGATGCAAATCCAGCCTTTTGCCTCACTCATCGCCTTTGCACACCTCTTGGTAACTGACTCGAAGCAAGCACAACACAGACAAGATAACGTATGCTTGTTTTCTCAAAAGCTTGTTACTCATCCGAGCTGTTCAGAATGAAAAGTCACTGTATAGCTGCATGTTGGCATTCTCAATTAGTAGAGGTGACTTTGTTCTCTTTATTTGATGAAAACATTATTTTCGTAGCATTAGAATGTGATTTTACAATCTTATTCAGTGCCATATTCTCCTGTTAATTCTCCTGTTCAAAAGACAAAACCATTCTCATGGAACAAAATTTTTTAAACCTGGTATCTAAAATATTAGATATCAGGTTTAAAAAAAAAAAAAGCTTACTCCCCAATTTTCCTGTTAAATGTAGAATTAAGGAAGGGTAAGTGGAAATATTTAGTAAAGTCAGTGGGAAAAGGTAGGCAGAGTTCAAAACTACTTTTAGAGAAAAAAACCACCCTTATTTTAAAAGCGTTTTCTTATCCTTCTGTTCTTTATTTCTTAACCTCTAAAACTAATTTACATATACTGCTGCCGACTAAATGGAAGTACATGGTAGTGAAGAGTTGAAAAGAAGGAGTGCCAAGTGTGGGGAATTCTAACTGGCCAATAAAAGGACATTAGTTTTTCCACACAGACTTCTGCTCCAAGTTAAAAGTGAAGCAGGCAAAGTCAAAATTGAATCCTGTTCAAAGAAAACTATTTTTAGACACAAAATGCATGCACTCACACGCACAGCCTTTCTAGTTAAATATACCTTATTTATGCAGTCTTGGGTATCCTACTAACATCAAGTAATTGCCAGTCAAGAAAAAAACAAAACAAAGTGTTACTCAACTATCAGTTTTCTTCAGCTGAGCCATGCCATAAACAAATCTCAGCTTCTCCTCAAATGAAGATTATTTGGCCAAAAGTTCTCCAGAAATGTTTTTCAGTAAGTACATTTTCCATGTATCACTCCCCCTTGTATTTGGGATATAGGAAAGCTTGCAAAAAATTTAAAGACACTGAAAATATTTAAAGAAAAGGAAAATGTTGAAAGTATTTTGAGTTACCAAAAAAACCCCAACAAACCAGCGTGAAGTTTAGCAAAAAATAAAACCAAGTTTTATATTCCTTAAGACTGCATCTTATTTTTGTAAAATATACCACCAGAGAAATTCTTGAAACATCTGAAAAAATTAGTACGAGCAGGTGATCCAAAATGCAACACGTCATTGTGGTATCAATCTGTAATTCCTATAGGCTATAAAAATGCCTTTAAAAACAAAAAGTCACCTTCAGTCTTTAAGAACCTATGGCTCACATGTGACATGGCAGATGGGCAACGAATAGCAGGACACAAATTGGGGAAACAAGAAATAGTAAGGGAGCTATGCTACTCAGTTTAGGAGTGTCTGAAAATCTGAGACTGAACTGAAAGGATGCTTTAAAAAAGTCTGATAGCATATAAAGCATTAAAAAAGCAAAGAAGGATTTAGGCGCAGATGAAGGGAGGTATTAAATGAATCAAGTTCTTAATACTTTATTGTTTGCTATTTAATGACAGCTATTAACAATAGAATTTCTCACTAAACCTCTTTTTTGGGGACAGTCACACACACAGACACAAACCCGGTAAAGAGTTTAGGCAAAATTTGATACGCTTTTTTATGTTACTGGAAATTAATTTGGGGGCTTGAATATGACACAGGGGAAGAAGATGCAAAGGGAAGTGTCAAACACTGGGCACGATAAAAGGAATACTCACTTTTATAGGAAGTGTAAACAAGGCAGAGACATTAAGTGACTCATGCAATTTTGGAGACTTGCACAGTGAGTCAGTGACAGAATCAAGAATAGAATCCAAGATCCCCAGCTCCCAAAAAATCTACTTTTTGTGACAGTCTCTCTTTCACAATCTGCTCAACCTACCATGTAGAAACATAGCTCCCAGAGGATTAATCAAAATAGAAGTGATAAATTTAATCACATTTTAAAAAATCCTATTACTTTTTCAGTTTACTTCTCTACAATCAATTTTCTCTTAATCGCTTTCCAATATTGAACATAACTAAACCAATCCAGGAATTTTTGGCATCTAAACAATACTTCAAACATCATCATCAGTGTTATGAAAAAGAGGTTAAAGATCTCATTTTACAAACTATTGCCCTCTTCTGATAAACAATACATTGGCAGTACATTTAGATGGTAGGCAAAAGACTTAAATTCCATCTGCTCTAAAAACCCCTTTCCATTTAGCTCAAGAAGTATAACCCTGAGACTCTTCATTCTTTCTTCACCAAGCAAAATGTGCTTAGCAGAATTACCTTACAAAACGTGTTTAACAAAGAAATGGCCCCATGTCAATAAACCCAGCCCAAAGGGCCTACATATTGTTCTGCAGTTAATTCAAAACATCCTGAAACTAACGTGTGGCAAACTCACTGGATTTTAGATAACAGCAAAGAGATGACAGCAACAAGAAACACTTGCTGTCAGGGTTTCAGAAAAAATGCTCAATGTTTATCGTTTTTTCCACTGCTGGGTTACGGGTCAGTGAAATTAGTTAAGATTTTTACTTCTTCATTCTGTAACTCCAACAGGAAGTAATTAAGGAAAGCTTAAACAGATCACCAGTATTTTCCTAATGAAAATCAGCTATCATAACCGACTTTGGCAAAGACCAGAAAAAACTAGCAGCTTCCAAGTCATGATCTGCAATTAATTTTTAAGCCAAAAAAACAGGGCAGAGTGTGCTCTTCTTCAGAAAGTGAAATTACTATGAGTAAAATTCTCCTAACTTTCAGCGTAAGAGATCAGACAACATAACCCACATGACAGCCTTCTAACAGCTTTTATTTATGACCAGCAGAATTCTGACAGAGATTTCAAGGAGTGATTTACATGCATCATGAAAACACCTGAATGCAAGGAAGAAGAGTTTATTTAATGTTATCTTTTTTTTTCTTCTTTTGGTCAGACTGGAAAAATTTCCAGGAAACAAAACAACTGTGAATGACGTGTTTTTCCTGAACCCTCCCTTACATTTGGGAGACAGAAAGGGAAAGAACAACATTTATACTTCCTGCACATTATGTTGCTAAGTGGCAGTCACAGGGTAAAAAAAGAAATACACACTTATTGAGACTTATTCTGGCACAGAAACACTTCTCTGAAGCTTATTTTATTAGCACAGTGCAGCAGGTAATGGGAACAGTGTTTCACGTGGGAGAAATAAAATATTGGTCTGGCATTTTGGCTTTTCAATTTTTTTTTATTTTTTAGTTTTAAAGAAAAAAAAAGAAAAAGAAACCCACACACAAAAAAAGCCACAACAAAAATAAACCAACCCAACCCCCCAGAAACTCTACAAAACTGAAGTATGCCAGAAAGTCTCTCTACCAATCTCTGTCTGGATTAAGGCAGATACTTTAACAGGAAAAAGGAATACTCTGTTACTCTATTTTAAATTTGAAAATACTCTTTCCTCTAAAAGACAACTCAGAGCATGTACATAAACTGGTTAAAAGGGCTTATCAGAAAAGGCAACCTTCATTCATTGACGAGATAAGACATTTAAGTCTCTATTTTAGGCAGCCAGAGGTATCTAAAATAAGCTGTTTGTATGTCCTCCAAAATGCCTTAACTCTCCAGTAAGCATGAAAATGGTTAGCAGTGTGGATATTGTTAACTGGTTAATATCAGCAAGGCTGCAGTAGCTATAAGACACACTACACTAAGCCAGCAAACACAGCTGGGTGGTCTGAATTTACCAAGAGTATTTCATTTTTTATTTTTATTTTTTTAAAACAACTATGCAGCATTGGATATTGTCAGGCTTCCTGCAGATGGCATAACAACGCTACAGAAGGTATTAATATAATATACTGATTAAAAAAATACTATGTATCTATCAAGAGTAGACGCAGAAACAAAAAGAGATAATAAAAAATTTTACACTGTTCTATTTCAAACATTTTCCTAAGAGAACACTTAGATTTGTTCACAATATCCTCAAGCACGAATCGATAAACCAAGTTTTTATTACTGGTTTCAAACTGCTGAGTGACAAAGAGAACCTCTGGGTAAAAGAGCAACCACCTACCAAAGAGAGAGAAGCCATTATTTCCCCATTTCAATAGTTTCCTGAGCTCCCCTCCCAGTCAAATAGCAGCACGTCCTTCCTGGGTGCTAGAACCATTCATCTAGATCTAAGACATGCTAAAATAAAATTACAAATCAATGCTGCAGAGATTTTTGTTAACATTTCATTGTTGAGTTGAAAATTCCTGAACAATGTATTTCTAAAAATATTAAGTAGTAGTAAAAAACATGAGAAAAAAAAAAAAAGAAAATTCAGGTATTTTGTTTGGAGCACTCATTAAACCTGATCACAGACAATTAGGATATACTGCATCCAGCTGCTTCCCCATCATTGCTTATTTCAGTTATACATGAAGTTCAGTATTTTTTTAACACCTGTTCCTCCTGCTGTATAAACTCACTGATACTGCATTTATGCAGGAGCAGTTCCATTAGATAGCAGGCAATACTAAGGCATAACAGCATGAAGGCAAAGGGTGATGGAAATCTTAAAAAAAAATAAAAATCTTTAATTACATACTGAATTTGATATTGACTGTAGTCATCAGTGAAAAATTATTCAATGGCATCAATTACATTCTACCAATATTTTTGCGTAAGCCTGTGTGTGTTGTGCCACCCATACACACAATTAAAAAGCAAACCATACTGATATTGCTGATAACTTTCTGCGACCTTTTCTTCCTAAACAAGTTCAACAGTTGGTTAAATCAACAGAAGAAATATTTACAGAAACTTTAAAAGGGTACACAAGATTGCCCAGACAAACCCTTATTTTAATTTTTATTTCTTACCCTGGCTATCTTAACTCATGGTACCTGCACAGATCAACTCCACAGCACACATGGAATGATGAACACGGTCTGGGATGCTTCTCAGTGAATCTGCAGTCAAGTGAAGTGCCTGCTAAGAGGCAGAGCTAGTGTGCACCTGCACAAGACCACTATCTAAAACTCCTGGAGGTTTAACTACTGCTGGTTCTTCAGCCGGGCCTGTCAGTCTTATGTAAACACCAGATGAAAGTGATCAAACTCCTTACTTATCATTACAAAAATTCTCATAAGAAAAGCAAGCTTATAACCGTGGAAGCTGTAAAAGCTAAGGCTTCCATAAGTTTAAACAGAGCTTTTGACACGCAAAATGAATAAAGACGTTTTTTGTGCTGCTCTGACAATTACCCAGAGAAATATTCCATCACACTCTGGATTCTTTCAAATGAACCCAGCTTATCAATATACCAAAAGAATGTTGTACTGTGTAGACATAATGCCTGAAATTTATTTCTTTTTCTTACTGCTATAATGTATCAAGGAAACGGTCCAGGCTTGTATGGAGAGTATTCTGTGTATGTGCTGTTACGATCTTCAAGTGGAAAAGTATGATCACAAAATTCGCAGCTCCCACAAGTTGCTCCCATCAAAAAACATAATACAGTTGCAACTAAAAAAAAAATAAAAATTCCATGAAGTAATAACGTAATGTCCTGACTACATTAATAAGAGACAAGTTTTTACGGCTTCACCTTCCTTACTGTTTCCTGAAGCCAGAAAGCGTAGAGTCATAGACCGGTTAGAGTTGGAAGGGACCTTCATCCACTTCCAACCCCCCTGCCATGGGCAGAGACACTTTCCACTAAACCAGGTTGCTCAAAGTCCCATCCAGCCTGGCCTTGAACACCTCCAGCGATGGCATTCCTCCCAGGATACCTGTCCTTGCTTCGACATTCTGCAGGCTTTCTTTCTGAGTCTGAGTTTGTCCAGGAGCTACTTGCTCATCCATGCAGGCTTTGCCTGATTTTCTCTTTGTTTGGATGCATTGCTCCTGAGCTCAGAGGAGGTGATCCTTGAATATTAACTATCTTTCTTGGGCCCAGTGTGTTATCCCATAGTACTCTACCAAGCAGATCCCAGAAGAGGCCAAAGACTGCTGTCCTGAAGTCAGAGGTGATCTTGCTGTGTGCCCTTCTCACTACCCTAAGAGTCCTAAACTCCACCACGTGATAGTCACTACGGCCAACACTGCCCTTGAGCTTCACGTTTCCCACCAGACCCTCCCCTTGTTGGTGAGAGCAAGGTCCACCAGGGCACATCTTGTCATTGGCTGCTTTGTCACTTGGAGAAGGAAGTTATCAACTCGTTCCAGGAACATCCTGGATTGCTTATGCCCAGCTATGTTGTCCCTCCAACAGGTAACAGGGTGGTTAAAATCTCTCATGAGGACCAGGGAATGCAAGGCTGCTCTTATCTGCCTGTAGAGAGCCCCATCTGCTTGGCCTTCCTGATCAGGTGGCCTGAAACAGACCCCCCAGTATAACGTCACCTGTCCCTGACCTCCCTTTAAGCCTAACCACAAGGTTTCGGTCGGCTCCTCATCCATCCTTGTGCTCCAGCTGGTTATTGACCTAGAGGGCAACATCCCCTCCTCACCTGACAAGTCTGTATCCTTCCGTTCCAACACTCCAACTATAGCCATCGCACCATCCCATCTCTGTTATGCCAACAAGATCAAATCTTACACTATACCACTTTTGTGGTTCTAAAGGACTTTACTCCTTGAATGTGAAGAAAGAGCTAACCAGTTAAAGACTGTACTTTTCTCACACTGTTTTAATCCCTCAGGGCAGGGGGAGGGTGTTTGTTTTGCATTACTGTACAATACGTCCTATTACATTGAAAAAAAAGTTACCTTAAATTAACCTAACTTTAAGCTGTGTCAGAGGTTCAATAACAGCTTGGAGGCATGCCTTCATGAAGATATGCTAAATCCAGACTCTTTACCTAACAGGTCAGTAAGTGAGAAGTACAGCTGATAGTAGTTGTGTGTTTTGTGTTGTAATTTACTGAGCATTTGTCCAGGTGCGGCAAAAATGCTGTAACCGCTCTGTTCCATACACTCCATACATCTAGAACTGAACAAAGTCAGTTGGGAATATCCATGCAGAACAGCTGTCTGTACTCTGAATTGCTCAGCATGAACCTTGAACAGTATTTTCTGACTACAGGGGAACATAAGGTACAGCAGCTGTACACAGTAGTTTCTTTGTAGGTGGCAGATTCTTTTCTGCCTTTCCCTGTATTGTCCCTCACCCCTCCCTGCATCTCTCCTCATGCTGGGATAAATGAGGACAATGGAATTCAAAAAGGCGTGACAATTTGTGTGTCATGCAAACATTCAGGAAGCTGAAAGGTGTGAATTGCCATGGAAATGTCCTGATTTGATACATAAAAAGTAGATCCACAGCACTTAAAACAATCTCACAAGGTAACACAGTTGGCTCATCACAGTCAGTCCAGACGCTTATTTTAAAAACCAGTAACAAAACTGACCAGGGTTTGGTGTGTAGGTTTTTGTTTGGTGAACACATGAAGACAGGCTAGTCAAACTCTAATTGTGCTCCAACTGGACTAAATTATAATGTCGCTAAAAGGCTATCCAGCAGATGGCAAAGTTTAGATAATTAACAGAAATGGACTGCTCAATTACATTTAGAACTGTACAGCTTGTGCAATGCTAACCACTCAAATCCCTAGGGACATAAAAAGAAGTCTCTAGAACTCTTTATCTCTCTAGCAAATCTCTCAATATTGACCTAAGATCACCACTTGACTTCAGTATCTGTTTTGGAGTGAAGATAAATCTTTAAGGCCACTTTACTGCTGAACTGAACCCTCATTTAATCTACTCGCAAAGTATTACTCCCCTCCAAAGATGCATTCAAGCCATAATTTAAAAAAGAACCAGTTAACATGAAATATTTTTAATTCTTTATGAACTTTAAAAAGCCTCATCTTAAGCACATACAGAAAAAGATGTTCCTAAACATTTCAGCCACATGTTATATTAATACATAAATATAATATAAACACATGTTTGATTTCCTTTTTCACAAGATTTGCAGCTTGTGAAAAGGTGGGTTTTTTTATTACACTATTTATAGTCTGGAACAAAAGCGTATTTCGTTTTCTCAATATTCATTTTGTCACCAGAAATACTATAAACTATTTTTTATGTAAAACTATGGAGTTGAGTTTTTATTATTGGTCAATATGATTCACTTTAAAAACCAACCAAGACAGTAAATGCTGGAGACTGAATTTTACAGTTAAGCTCAGTTTTCATACTGTTTGTCACAAATACAGAAACTATGTCTTACAATCAAGACTTTGAAACCACAAAATCACAGGACAAATTAGATATCATATAGAATACATAATCAGCTTAAGAATAAGAAAAGCAAAAGGCATAGTTGAATATGCACTAACTGAATTGAGAAGAAAAACGATCATTTTCATGGACTTGAGGTGTTGCATTAAATGTTTCATAGAAAAAGATTTAAAAAATAAAATATTTTGAAACATGAAGGCATTGATGAATATAGTCTGATACACGAAATGAAAGGTGACAAAATCCAGTCAGAATGAGAATAACCCAAGCTCCACACTGTATTACAGCCTGGAATATGACCACTCATAACTGGCTTGTTTCCTAAGATATGCGTTTCATCAATATCGCAACTCAACTTGGATTATTTTAAAACCAGCTGGTTTTTATCTAAGCACAACCTATTACACACACTGCAAAGCACATCTGCAGAGATGCAAATCTGAGTGCTGTCAGTGTAAAGGCTGGTAAGATGCCATGAGCTCATAAAAACACTGAGTCTTGGTATATATGTACAATATAAGAGACAAGCACAAGATTAATCCCCTGTGCCACATCATATGTAACAAGACCTCAGGGAAAACCACAGTCAACTCTTTATTTCATGAGAATTTTGGTTTGCAGACACTCTGCTATTGCAATGCTGCCCTAGAATGTAGACATGAGAACTACTGCATTAAGACAAAACCTAATTCCTTATTTAAGGCAACAAACAAGGCTTCTCAACATATTTTTCCCCCCTCTGTAAGTGTGTAGGTTTAATTTTGTGTGTATATGTTTTTACTTCATACATTAATCTCATTATCAGATTAAGCTATGATTGTTCAATAACTCTACAGATTTTCAATTAAAAATCCCAGAATATGTTTTAGATATATAAACACATTTTCTACTGCTGGAATCTTTGCTTCCTGCATTTCCTTCCCTTGATCTTCTGCCACACACAAATAATGTGTCTGTAAACCACCTTCTCATTCCCTTTTTAGTAGCTCTGCCACTTCTCTCTCATGAGAGCAGGTCACCATTTCATCCCTTTATCCCTTCTAGTTTTCTGTCACAATTCTGTCTACTTGGAGTGGCACATTCAGAGCCACCTGCAACTTACTCAGCTTACAGAAGCGACTGGATGTGGCGTTCCCAAATCACTCTGTCTAAGGTCAAGATGCCCAAGCAACAGAACCTTTGCAAACTCAGCTAAACAGTACATTCAGTTCCAAGTCTGCCAGCTGTCGCTCTGTTTGTGTTTTCCACTCTAAAACAGGTTCTGAGTAACAAATAAAAACAGCTGAAGTGGAATGAAAAAGAAGTTCTGAAATGAAGAAGAGGGAAAAAATTTCAGGTTAGGCTACATCTGTCTATAGCCTCAAAAACCCCACTGTAACTTAGGCATTCACAAGAATGCTTTTAACTTGACAGCATTACATACGTTTGAAAATTCTGCTCAGGCACAGAACAATAATTATTAGAAAACATGAAAGTATAAACACGAATGCTTGACTAGAAGATTAATTGAAACGTGACATTTGTGCTTAATGATTAAGTATTTTGCATCATATATTCTTAGAGAAACCACAGGCCAAATTCTTCTCCCTTTGAAGGTAGTGGGAGTTTTGCCATTCACCGCAGTAATGCCTAAATCAGCAAATAACTACCTGTTCTGTTCTTGTGTTAACTTGGCTTTAAACTATCACTAACATCTTACGTTGCTATGTACATTTAACTGGGGGAATTACATAAAAAGCAAGGCAATCCCCGTTAATCGATGTTAAATGATTGTACAAGGTGGACACACAAAAAATAGTTTATTCATAATTACGTTTATCACAGTTACAATTTAACACATCTATCTAAAATGCTTAATATTTAAACAGAAAGAGTTTTCTAAAAAGCAACTCAGAAACATTTCAGCTCCTGAGTGCCAGGAATGAGTTACTCAAAACACAGCTTTGTGAAATTGCATGTAACAGCTCTCAGAAACCTAAATTCTTAGAGAAAGAAAAAATAATAATAAAAAAATTATGCATTGTGGACTTCCACAAACTTGAAGAGGGTTTTCTGGGCAAGGAAACAGAGTCACCCTTTCAGTAACTGAAAATGCAGAACACACAAAGAGGGGGTTGCTCTAACAACTGAAGCCACATGCAGTGTGGAGACCTCCCCAGACAAAGCCCAGCTGCTGCTCTCTGCAATGAGGGATTACCCGTCTAGGTCAAAGGAAAAAAGCCTCTCTGTAGCTAAGTGAGCAAACTGCAGAATGCATCCTCAGCACGGATGAGAAAGGGCCATCTAACCAGCTTGCAAATTGCGTAGAAGCTTCTGGGAACAGAAATAAAACCAGCATCAATTTCCTGACAGAAGATGTAAAAAATATTTCTGGTGCAAAGCAGGATGCTCTCTTAGAGGACTGAGGTTGCAATGACCTTTCAGTTATTTTAAAATTACATTTCCCTTTCCCCTTCTTTGTGTTCATACATAAAACAAGCACTTTTTCTCCATGGCAAAACCAATATGCCGTGGGGCTTTAACAACAGCATCTGGAAGTAACTGGCCTAGAGATAACGGAAGAAGCTCGTGTAACTCATAAGAACCAAAGATGTTACAAACACACATATGCACACAGAACGTTTATTTCAAATGCAAACATCCATCTCTTCTACTCTTTATACGGTTGAGTGAGATTATAATTTTGACTTCAAACATCTTTGGCTTTACATCGACACTTCAGTTAAATGGAATATAAACCAGTCTTTCAATTACTTAATTTTTTTATTACATACTAAATATCTTTTTTATTCTAAATCATTCACTTTAGCAACTTTTCTCATACAGAAAAAGTGAACAGTCTTCTAAACTGAGAAATATTGTTTGAATGTACTAGTGTATTTTTTATGTGCATCTGTTTACAATAAACACTGAAATTAGGCAATTAGGCTGGTGTCTAAAGTAGCACATCACATATCACAGGTAGCTTGGGTCCTATTTCAGTTAGTGGTATTATAGAAGTATAAGTCATTAAAATTACTTGAAGTACCAAAAAGCTGTACTGTTCTCAAAAAACAACAGCTTTTCTTCTTTTTCCCTGTCAAGTCAAACCAAATTTGAACTAAATGAAAACTTACTCAACTGAAAAATTCAGGAAAAATAAAAAGACATACATTATTCACATCAAAGTAACATTTCCTTGCCCACAGAAGTTTGATACCCCTGATTTCACATACTGACTGACACAACCTTTTGTAATTGCCTTTATCACAAAGGCCCCTTTCAATGAAGCTGGGGCTGCAGCTCCCGACAGCTGGGGAAGTTCCTGAGAGCTGTGCTCAGGCTCATCAGAACCCTCCTCAACATCTGCACCAGTTCCCCAAGTTCTTGTGGGAGCTATTTATATACGGTACTTCTCCAGCCTGAGAGGCCGCCTGCCTGGCTATTGACGCTTTATTACAAGTAATCGGCACAAAGAAAAAAAGATTATATCATTGCACTGGAACATCAAGCCTAAATTTAAGCATGCGAGCTAACAGACTTTGGAGCCTGCATGTTATAATTTAAAACACAGGCGCCTGTCACAATTCACCTCCCCCAATATCTTTGCTTTAAGAATTGAGTCTAACAGTCCCACTGAAATTGTTATTGACGGCCAAAACCACTACTCTCCGCTATGGTCAAAAAGCTGTACTTAGTGTGTAAATTACAACTATATATAGAAAATTGATTAAAACTTTTGAAAATCACATAAAAGTAGGAGTCTCCAAGGTTAGAAATATTTTTTGGATCTACATCAAATACTTCTAAGGAACAGTTTATTTACACACTTCCACAGCACTAGATGCTTTGTAGACTGTATCAATACATTGTCATTTACATAGCTAAGAAATCAAAGAACACTCAGTTTCTGTTTTGAAAATAAAAGCTATCACCAATATACACTTGTATGGGGTGTATGTATCCATACATTCCATACGCTTATATGGAGTAGAGCTGAAAGTGGCAGAATTTGAAAAGTGCAACTACAATTTAAAGGGAAGAGATAAACCTGGAGGGCTTTTGGTCCTAATACTGTATTTTAGAATAATCACATTTAGAAAAACCCTATTACTTTCAGGTAAATATATATTGCCTTATACAATACACTAAATGAATAGCAAATTTGTAAATGATGACATTTAGGACAAGTCAGCTCACTTTCCCCAATACAACATGTTCACAAATACATACTTTATATAAGCTGAAATAGTACAGACTTTTGAACTACCTCAGAATCTGAAGCGTGCTTTGGCTTAGATGTCTTCAGATATTTTTCGAACATTTTATATGGCTACTTATGTCCCACCACAGGTAGAGGTGTTATTTCTTCTTACTAGAGCTCTTCTACCATCTCAATGGTACAGCTCTGTAAATGACAACTTCACTTTAAAAACAGTGATCTTTCGGCACTATTTAAAAATACCTGAAAATTCTGCTAGAGCATTTAAGTTCTCATTAGTCTGGTCTATGGCAAATGATAAATTGAATTTCAACAGCTTCAACATCTTTGTGTTAAAGTGAACGGAGATAACGAGGCTTTTGGAGCTCGGCTCCCCACACCCAGTTCGTGCTATTTCTTCTTTATACAGGCTTAAAATGCAGCACCAGAAAACACCTAAATGGAGGAGGTGCTGACAGACTGAAAACTTTAATTGAGACTCCTTTCCCACAGTGCCTCCCACACAAAGCTGCACAGTTTAAAGACTTTAACAGCTTATAACCATAAGAGACAATTCTTTTTCCTTTGACCTTGCTTAGTCCCTGATAAATTGTATTAAAACAGCAGATTTCACAAAAAATTAGCTCCTTGAGTCAAACAAAGCCCTTAAGTTACTTCTACTGGGCGAGGTATCTAACATACCACTGCTGCACCTTGATTTCCAGTGTCTTAGCAAGTGAGGGACACACTACATTAGCATCCCTCTCATATTTAGCACGTATAAGCACTGGCTGCTATGCGTAGTGTAATGTTTTCTCCACTACCACCCCCGGCCTTAGCAATAAGGATGTGGGAAATGTCCTTTACTCAATATTAAAAATAAATATCTACTGCTAAGCTGAGAACAGCCAGAGTGAGAAACTTGCCCAGAAGCAGGGAACTTCTATGCCAACTTCTTCCACTCTGTCCCAGCTAAGAGTTTCCAAATACGCAAACCCTCTTCTTTAAAACGCAAGTGCTCTGACACTTCATCCATGCTCCTCTCTGCTGTGCCAGCACAGAATCCCATCTTGTGTTCTTCAACACAACACTCTATCCACTTCAGCATAAGGCAGTATGTCTTTGTAGCACTTAAGAAATCAACAAGTCACCAGAAGCCTCAAATAAAAGCAAATTCCATTCTAAAAGATTTTTAGGAAATGTTTTGAAGATGTTCCCTTTAGAAGTATCAATACAAAAAGATGAAAAAGTTGACCAAAACCCATGGATTATCAACAACTATCCCCACAAGTAATGGAAAAGTAATAGTCATGGCAACATAGAGCTTTGCTGGGAAAACCAGGGCAGTCAGTTTGCCTGACTTGACCCTCCCTCCCAAATACTTATGCCAAATAATTCTCAAAGACAAATACAAATCTGACTTTCAACCAAACTAGTGTTTCAGCTCAACTAGAACCCTGTCTTTGAACTTACAGGGTGTGCATCATTTTTTTAGCATAATACAAGGAGACTGTGTGGGAAGAACATGAAATGCAAGAGCATCGTGGGAAAGACTGGAAATCACAAATGACATGGCTCCTCCCTGAAACCTATCTGGAAAGTCTGAGTAACTGCTGGATGTCCTCAGTTACTCATCCATATCCAATCAAATTTCAGGAATATCCAATTTATTCAAAATACTACAAATTACATCAACCAATGCTTCATCGCAGTTTGTTCAAAGCATGTATTTTACAAGACGCACGTTTTTGAAATTCCCAATTTTTAATGCTTGGTTTTTAAAATAAGATGATGAAATAAGTATTTTAATTCTAGACAGTTTCTTGAAGACCTCAGACTTACAACAGTCTCAGCAAAACCCTCTCCGAACTTCACTGAGACACTTTATATAGATATAGCCATTTTGCTATAGTTTTGAATTCTAAATTTCCATTTTTCCTAGATCTTCGGTTATCTTTCATAAACAGTCAATTCATAGAGTAAATATAATCCACCAAATACAGTAATGCTTTCCCTTGTACCAGAGAATTCATATTCTATAATTCAGTTTTGCCAGGAAAACAGCAAAATTATTATCAGTATTTGATAACCCTGAATCTAAAAAGCTTTGGTAGGGCATCGCTATATGCTCCTCCTTTCATAAAGATAATAATCTAAAGGACTGTCCTTCCATTTGTTGTGCTTCCCTTTGCTTTCTTTCAGGAAGTGTTGCTAAGGAAACAGACTATCATCTACCATTAAGTCTAAGGGTCTAGCAAGGTTTTTCTCTGGAAAAATAGTCCAGTTACAAAACCACTGTTTTTTAATTCTAAATTAAAAAAAAAAGAAATAAATTAATACAGAACTACTACATCCCCATCACATATAATATGCAAGAAACATATTCACTAGGGCATGCTGCCTCTCCCTCATAAACAACACTATTTTATTTCATTTCATAATGAAATAAGGAGAAGCATTTAACCCATCATTAAAGCAAAAGTTTGGGGTTTTTTCCACTTCTAGAGCTACTGTAACTGCAGCATATACCTTTGCCCTTTGAGAAAAGGCAGCAGACAGTTCTGTTAAGCAAAAGTTCCCTGAAACAACCACCTGGCACTGTGTACACAAAATCATTACAGACCTACTTACTGAATTGACTCACAGAGTAACTAAGCCTGGCTCGATATTAATTCAGATTTATATACTTCATTTAGAGTTTCTGGTATTGTGAGTTTACATCACAATCCATTTTACTGTTAAGCAATCATATTCCACCACAACAGATCTGAAGATTTACCCAATTAAGAGCTTTTCTTTGATTTAGATGAAATTTAGATATATGAACAGCTCTACGTTTCAGTAAAGTCTCATCTCTATACAGACGACACAGTAGGCAAAACACAGGAGCCTGTACAAAATACCTATACGTTAAAATAATTTTGCCTCATTTCAATAAAGGTAATCAACCATCACTTAAAAAGTCAAGGTGCTAATACATTAATTTTATATTTACCAGAATCATTTTGGAAAACAAAGCGAGGCAACCAGCAGGCACCTGTTTTAGATAGAATTGTACAAATGAGAAGGAAGCAAAATGATGCTTCCGCGCTTTAAACAGTATGTTAAACACAAAAGAATAACGTAAGAGTAGTGAGTTCAGGTTGTTACGGGTGTACATTGCTTTCTGCAGAGCTTAATTTTGAAAGTGCTTGTGTAAAGGTTCATCTCACAATCATTAGGCGTTTTTCATGGGTGGCCACCAGATGCAGAGTAGTAATAGAGCTAAAAAAGCTGACTTTCAGCAGTGGTCTACTATAAATAAAAGCCACAAAATAAGACAGCCTGCAAAGTATTATCAGTGAGCAACACACGAGCAACGAATGTGGTCTGAAATATTACATAAAATGGTATTTGCAGGAATTAATTCAGACGATGACTTCTGTGAACAGTGAAGGTCACAACACGTGTCAAAACTATATAATTCCCCCAACTCTGCAGTCTCAAAATTGCAGTCAGATACATGAGCATGCTTTGCTCTGGATCAACAGCAATGACTATCTTCACCCACAGCAACACTGCCTTATAGTAAAGGCATTGGGAAATTAGCACTGAGTTGTAGGGGCCAATTACAGGGAAGGTTGAACAAGTCTATGATTAGTAAAAAGAAACAGGAATTAAACAGAATAGTAACCTCAGCTAAACACAAGAGGGAAGCTGCCCCGTCTGCACAAATACTTGTCTCTAGTCTTTAGTAAATAAGGCCAATATCAGTATTAATGTCATCAGTCATTCAGTATTTTTCTATTTTATGCCCTAAATAAGTTTGCCATGCTGTAGTCTTGCAGCTGGACCACTGACTGCGTGGAACAGGAGGAAAGCGCCAATGATTTTAACAAAGAGCAAGCAGGCAATATGGCAGCAACAAGCACCAAGGCTCCTGAAATTGCTGACAAATACAGAGCAGTAGTTGATGCCACTGGTAGCCAAACCTCATAAGGAATCTACACCCAAATACAGTTATGAGAAAGTTGTATAGCAGGTTTCATTTCCCTCAGTCTTCTACTTCTCATCCCAAGCTTCCCTCTTTGTTTTCTTTTCTTGCTCAACCACATCTATGGTGAATCTCTGACAGCAGTCACATTTCTCTCAGGTGGAGTGGTAATTAGAACACACAACAAAAGACCAATTACATCATTAGTCAGTAGAGACAGGCCTACACTAGTTAAGAGATGCGGGAAACAACTTATTTTAAAATTTAAATCCAGTTTTCAGCCATTATGCTAATCCACTTAAGGTTTGGAGTTCTCCAATTTTATTTCACACTGTTTTCTTGCGACAGAAGGCTCTGTCACAAAACATCTCCCTTTATCTATCTCTTCTCTATTTCCTCCCTGGATACATACTGTAGTCTTGAAAAGATAAAAAAATGCAGGATTAAAACTTAATTTATACATCTATACCTTTTATATCCACAGGCACAAACTATGACTTCAAATTATATGAAATGGGTAGAAAAACTAAACTAAAATGAATAAATGAAACAATTTCATTCAGTATCTTAAGTGTAAGAGCGCAGGAGTTTAAAACTTCAATGCCAAAACTGAAGTCTTACTGCTGAACAGAATACATGAAAAAGTAATTTCTCAACCTGTTATGAAATTCTGTGGTAACCTGCTTCCAAGTTCAGTCTATTTTCCTGAAGGAGCTGTAAAAAACACAAGGTATTTTTCATAATCTGGTTTGGTTTTTCTTTATACATTCAGGTGGGATATTCAATTAACATATTCAGTCAAAAGAACTATTTTGACCATGATAAACTTTTTGCGTCCTAATACACAATATTCAATACTGTAAAACATTCTGGATGAGGTTAGATTTTTATTCAACTAACTCCATAGTAAAATTATACAAAAACCACAAAATCTGAATCTATCTTTTCATAAAGTTCTGCAGAAAATTTTAATAATACACCTCTTTTCCCCCCTGTTTTACTGATAAAACTGCAAACAAAACTGAATTCTAACATGTAGATTTTATTAGGAACACATTACCAGCATTTTTAACTATGTGTATTCTCATCCCTCCTCACGACTTAGGCAGATGCATCCAATTAATGATGAATCATTCTATATACATTTCCTGTTTAGAGCATACTGTCAATACCAGCATAATGACCTACAGGGCTCAAAACAGGGAAGAGAAACTCACTTGGTCACACATCATCACCATTTTGGTTTACAGACCCTCAAAAGGTGGTATTTAAGTTGGGCAGAATGGGTGTCCCAAGAAAGAAATTGTTTACTTCAGATTCCTAGATGAACTATCATGTTATTTCAAAGAAATGACATTATTGTGTGCAGACAGAGGTGTATATGCCACACAGCAAATACAATATACAACTAGAGATCCCCACAAGAATTAAGGAAAAACTTGATTTATTGTGATCCTAAGCACCATGCAGCACATTTGTAATAAAATCATGTGTGAAGGAAATTGAGAATATTTTGATCGTCAAGCACCATTTAAGAACAGTTGTTCTTCTGTACCATTTTACTCACTGAAAGTTGGGCCATGATTCCACAGAAGGTGCTGAAAAAGATAAGAACGAACTAGACAAACAACGTGGTTCTCTTTATCCATGCTGTACCTTCAGAACAACTGAAGAAAAGTGCCTCCCAGTGTCAAAGCTAAATAAAATCAGTAGAATAGCTGCCTGTATCCTCAACTGAAAAGTTTGGTAAACTTTCACTTCCTGAAGTGAAGAGTTCATTTCATTCTACCTACTTCACTGTTTAATTTTTGCCTTCCTTGAAGTTTTTGTTTTTCTTCTCTTTCAGGAATTGTCACACCTGCTGCAGGAGCCTATTGCCCACATACTGCTGGATCCAGATATAATATCCTAGTTTCTGATCCCTCCTTGGGAGACCCGTGGAGCTCCAAGCTCTGAAAGCTCACAGAAATTTCAAAAGGTGCTATATTTATTCCTCCAATGCTCTCCTCTAGAAGATCTGTAGTTGAAAAGACTTAAGCCCATGAAGGAAACCGATCACAGGTAACCCTCTTTTTTTTTTTTTTTTTTAATAATGAATGGTACAAGGGAACAATTTTTTCAAACACTCAGATACGAACTTTACATTTCCATGCTCATATCCAAAGGTTGAGTTTTTTGGTTGGGGGGCTTTTAGTTTGGGGGTTTGTTGTTATTGTTGTGGGGTTTTATAGACAACAGAAAACACTCATTTTTGGTGGTTCCCAAGTAAATGGGAAATTTGTGCCACTATTTTTTTTTTTAAAACTACTGATGATCTCACAAAGATTTTTGAAAAATAGGTTGTTCTAGAGTTACATTCCTCACACTGAAGAATACTGAATTATCTGTCCTCTGAATAGCCCAGCATGAACTCCCACAGCACGTGGCCATTGTTTAAATACTGCACTGAAAATATTGTGCTCCCTTAAAATATATGAAAAATGAT
Organism: Thinocorus orbignyianus; assembly: GCA_013400375.1. NCBI lineage: Eukaryota > Metazoa > Chordata > Aves > Ciconiiformes > Thinocoridae > Thinocorus > Thinocorus orbignyianus. The sequence goes on along the minus strand of VXBW01002913.1, from coordinate 556,276 downwards.
GCAAATTAGACTTCAGCTTTCAGAGTTAGAGTGCAGTGATAGAAATCTTGTAACTCTTCTAAAGCTACGCACGAGTAAAGCACTATTTGATTCATAAGATGGAAAAATCTATGAGCAATGACTTATTTTTTTTTGGCTATCACTTTCTTCCTAGTCTTAGGGGGTAATTTTCTGTACAAGCTTATTGCTCTTGATCAGGCACTGTAAAGTGTACGCTTAATGACACACTCTCCAGTGCAGGGGACAAGTTGCTTTTCCTCCAGTGTGGCTTACTAGTGGTTAAGATTTTAAGGCTTTTAACCTTCAACACAGAAATTACTTTGAATTTTATTATAAGCTTGTTCTCATTGACCATTTTGATTGCTGAGGTTTTAAAGGACACAACCAGAAACATTCCAGACCACATAATAAATAAAACCAACACAATAAAGGTAACTAGGTCTTTCAGAAGTTTTTAAAGGACTCCAGGAGATGAGCAGTTGATTTCTTCAAGCTGAGCAGAGAAAAGCATGAAATGAACTTCAGCTCGCAACAAACCAGTGTTAAGAAAGACATGTAAGAAAGAACATGTCCCGTTTTAATACTACTTAATATTGGGATGGACAAGGCATTTTAACAGCAAAGAGGAAGATCCTGCAATGGAGGAAAGCCTCAAATCTAAAGTGATCTGGAGGCATCAATTACTTTAAGTGATGACAATTTTAGAGATCTACACATGCTAGAATGTAGTTTCTATTTTAAAGCACTATAAAGTCTACTGTCACTGAGTGGAACAATATTCCATTGATTCTTTAGAAAATAAACTTAAGAAAATTCTTAGAAAAAACAAACAGAAAGCTTGCTACTAGCTCTAGTGATAAACTTATTAGTTTTCACTCTACGCAAAGGAAATGGAACAATATTAAGGTGAATGAATTTAGGTGTAGATCAAAAAATGAAGGATTATGCTGCCAGGGAGTGAAGGATTATCATCACTTACCTCCCTCATCCAGAAGCTTCCCACTCAGGGGCTGGGATGTATCTGAAGAGTAACATGTAATGGAAATTTGTAGCATTAAATTAACTGCAGCTGATTGGAAGCACCTGATGGAGAAGAGGTGAGAATACCTGCTGTTTTAGAAGTGTGAATAGGATAATCCCCAAACCTGACTTTCTGGTCTTCTGCCCTGACATTAACTATTTAGGCTAAAACTTGTCTGAACACTGGAAAAAATACTATAATAGTCAGTTACAATAAGCTACTAGAGAGTAGTTTTCCAGACCAATAAAAAAAAAAAATAAGGCTCAAATTACAGTTTTTAACTGAAACCAAAGCCTCATGACACCAGTAGTCAAATAACCAGGCAATACACTTAGCATCAAAAGGAGATCCAAGTTTTCATTGATCAGTACAGCGACATAGCAAAAAAACCCAAAACAAACCAAGGCACACCTATCGTCTCCTCAGTAGGCTATTTAAATATGTAAGTCAAGGCTACAGAAAACAAGATCTTACCTAGTAAGTGTGTACTCCCTGAGTCCTGAATGTAGGTTCATGGCAGAAAAAGTACCTATGCATCCACGCAATCGTTTATCTCGACCGATCTTCCACGTTACAAACAGTGGGCTGTTTTAGGGAAGAAAAAAAGAGACATGATCACAGAAACAATATTGACAGTCTGTGTGAAATATCAGCAACAGTACCCTTCCATTTCGGGCAATGGGGGGCCATATCTCTAAAATAACTGCATCTGAACAGCTCATAGTATTTAGAAATGTCCTTTGCAATTCTTTTGACTGCTCATGTGACATAATGGAAAATAAGATTACTAGAATAGTTAATGGACATAATGAAACAGCTTGATTAGCCTTCTCCTGTGGATGAGAAAAGCCTTGCCTTAGACGCCTGTTTATACAGAACTCATTACCCTATCAAACTAGCCACCCCTCCACCTCAGCACAAATACTTTTATCCTTAACACTGCTAGCAAGAAACTATCAGAAATCCTTGGAAGACAAGAAAATCTAGGAAAACTCTCCAAACTTAAAAAACTGCCTGAGGAAAGGATATTTTCTCCACAAATCCCAAGTCAGTATTTAAGAATATCAAAAATGACCAAGTGTGGAGCAAAACCTCTAGTAAGCTGAATATGTCTCAATTACAGCAATATGACAGTTACAAAGAAATACCTCTACTATCAAACAACTTTACACCCATCTATACATGAAGTTAACAAGAAAGAGACAAACCATACAACTTTTGGGGACCAAAGTTGTCCTTGCAGTTCGAGAGCACTCCATCAATACAAAAAACCCCAGAAAACTACACAAACCTGAACTTGGCTCCTGGATACCCACTTCCCTAAACTCCAACCAAGATTTCTAATCCTGAGATGAAAAGGAGCATACAGAGAAGAAAAGCATATAGAATTTACTATTTCCAGAAAGGAGACAAATCGAAGTAGATTACACAAACAAAGAGTGCACTTCCCCTTACTGTTAGGCTTAAAAAATATACAAATAAAATAAAGGCGTTTCAGTTAAACAAATTGACACAGGGTACTCTTGACTGCAAACAGGTTCACATTTCTGCAGACCAAGCAACCCTACACCACACCACCTCCAGCTGTGGAGCATCTTCTCCTTAAATCCTTAAGGAAATCTGGTGTTAATTTTTGTGGAAAGTCATAGGCCACTCAGGCAGAAATAAGTATCATTGTTGATATGAAGACTACAGCCACGTTGCACTGAAGCTGACAGAAGCAAGGTGCATATCTGACATTCAGAGCACCTGCAACCACCACACACACACACTTAAGGATGTGCAGCTGATTTCACTCCAAAACTGTTTGATCAGACAATGCTCCTCAGATGTACAAATCATCATGCTGAACTCATCTTGGTTTTCTTTGTAAGTAAGGACATAGAGCAGAAGCAGCTATACAGTCCATAGTCACTGCTATGAAGAGCAAGAAGCCTAGCTTGAGGTAAAACCAAATACAATCTGCAAGTTTCTCTGTATTTTATGGAACAGAACCTCTCATTCTTAAAATATACTAGGGCTGGCAGCTTTATTATGTGAGAAGATCAGTCACCACACAACCGCCCAAAACACTGTGCAGTGTAACAGAGTTGGATGTAACTATACTGAGGATATATACAAGGCGGGTGTGTGTGTGGTTTTGGACTCTCAAGGAATAGTCCATATTCCTTTTCTCCTTCCATCCTGTTCGATTTGTCTGCTGTGGCACAAAATGTTTATCATGTGAGGGCAGAAAAGGATATGCTTCTCCATCCACAGCCCCAACGCAGCAGAATCCCAACCTCTCGTAGCTTTCTGAAACCTATTGTTATTGCCTGCTGGTAGAGCAACTTCCTCCGTATTTGAATAAACCAGACAAGTTCCCTTCTTTCAATGATGATGAATAGAAGAGGAAGCTGAAGTCATACTTTCTTTTAGATTTGGGTTTCCTTTTATTTCTTTTTAGCCACCCTACCCCCTCCCCTTTTTTTTAAATTGTTTGATAAAAACTGAGGAGTTAACTGAGTTAAATATTATATAATATTTAACAGAATGCAGATCATCACACTATTTTCTGTTCAGATCAACAAGTAGCATTTTACCAGCATTTTCAAGAAAGGTATCCCAGTTCCCCTAAATGTTATCAACAAAATTATTAAATCACAATGGCACTGAAGACAATTTCTCCCCTTTCAGAGAAACGAGCCTGAATAAGATTCAAATCGGACTTTACGACTATTCTCTTGACCTTTACTTTTGGATTATAAGATTTATTAACTGTAATACACTTAGTGGAGAGCTGTAATTCACGGAAACATATACGCATTTACTTTCTTGTCAAAATGGAATTCTTTCTAGGATGCGTTATTACTGCTACCTTAAAAGGACCATAGAAGAACATGTCCAGCAACCATCATCAAATGTCAAATAGATTATGGAAACATTTGAGTACACTTTGAAGGTCCTCATCAATGACTACCAACACGAAAAGTAAAGGTTATGTACACATATTTTTGTACTCATGGTAGTAGTAGTATAAACACACCAATCAGACTAAATTTAAACTTCTGTCCACAGGGTAAATGAACCACCACTTGTGGCTAGACATCACAAAATCTGACTAAAGATGCTTTTCCAATATTTCAACTTCTGTGCTCCCCAACATTTGCCTCTCTGTTCCTCAGGAGCCACTAAAGGTATCAGCATGTCTACACAGAAGATGAATGCCCACCAAACAGAATACTTTTCTTAATATCACAAATGTCGTCAAAGTGTAATATGGACCAAAGGTTCAGAGCAGCCACTGACCCAAGGGATTCTAACTCTTAAGATTCAAGAAATAAGGCTGAATGGAACCTTCAGGGCTCTGACTGTCTTAAGGAATAATTATGTAATTCTGCTCATAAATGATCCACACACTGCATCTTAAAAATTACTAGAAATAACAGGGATTAAAAACCCTAAAATAAAAAGTTACAAGGTTGCCTCAAAACCTAATCAAGGTTCAGAACCTCTGGAAACATTATGATTTCCTGCTGAAATGTTTTCCCAGCCAGCTTGGACCTAGCTATTCTTGTGCCAGCATTGTCCTTTAGTTTAAATAAGTTCTCTTCCCTTCCCGGTTATTATTCCCCAAAGTATTTATAGAAGGAATTCATATGGCTCTTCAGACTTCACTTTTCAGAGCTAAACGGGTCATGTTCATTCAGATTCCTCTCAAAGGGCATCTTTCCATTCTAACCATCACAGCTCTTCTCTATACTTTTTTCCAGTTTAAATTCTTGAACACCAGTATCCAGAACCGTATGTAGAATCACAGAGGAGGGTCTTGTGCCCGTATTAATGCTTCCACCTCTGAACTACAAATAGGCTGCTACATAATTTTACTTTACAGAGCACTTCTCATCTCACACTAAAAAAAGACAACAGGAAACCTGCTCATAGAACCTAGATGAGCTATGTAGAGAAAAGAATTTCTTTCTTTCTAGTTATGCTCTTTTGCTTTTTATTGGCATGATTGGTTTCAGCTGTTTGCCTATTTTCTCCAAATCTGCAATGCTATTCTTGCATTTGAAAGCCAGTAACAACCCACAAATGAACCTGCCATCTAACATAACCGCAGATCTGAGATCTGAGGCTATGTGCCAAGCTCCACAGAGATCAACGTCAAGAACAGCCAAGGAAATACATACATTTTCCGCTAAAAGAAAAAAATATCTTTACTTTCATCTGTTACCTGTTTTTCTTAGAATAAAAAGAGGGTTTTTTTTGAGCAACACAGTATCAGACCTAAAATGAAAATTTGCACCTCCAAGCACTTGAAAGAAAACAGAAGAGAGTAACAGAAGAGAAAACCTTTAGTAAAAAGCAGAAAAGGCAACAGATGTGATGCTAGGAGTCCCTTTTGTCCAACTACATACAGCAAGAATCTGCATCACATACTGGAGATCTGAGGGCTCTTTTTGCTTAAAGAAGTAGATACTCCAGAGGAGTGGGAGAGCACACTGGTGTTGAGTGCACTTGCCCTTCTGACTCTGGCTCCCTTTTGATCTAGTATGAAAGCTGGGTTGATTGGTTTGTTTTTTTGTTTGTTTGTCTGTTTTAAAAAAACAAAACCAAAAACGATTCACCAAACCAGATGCTACTCTTTGCTGGGAGGGCTCTAGCAACCAGCTTCAAGTAGTTCTCTTACTCAATTTAGGATGAAGCATCTCATTAAAAAGCAAAACAGATCTGAGCTGAGCTTGGGAGTGAACCCTCTTGAACCAAGAGATTTGGAAGTGTACTTGTCTGATGGTTTCTCCAGCTTCTCATGGTGATTCCAGGAGCCTCTGCCATACCCTACCAACTGTTAACAACAGGAGTGATGCAGAGCACCTCGATTACTCAATAGCTGAAAGCTGATGGAAGAGGTTTCAAACTGCACTGAAGAAGAGACCAAATCCAGACCCTTAAAAGCATCTGTAAATATCTTACCCATTCTTCTGTCATAAGTTTCTGTATTTTGTGATTGTTTTTTTTGTTTGTGAGCCCGACGCTGAAAAAATATTTCCATCTGAAACTATTTACAGGTGCCACAGCAAACTCACAAGGAACCTGGGGACTATAAACTTTCCACCCAGTCATTGCCTAATTTACTATTAATTCAAAAGTCTTGACCTCCTCTAATCGAAATAGCAGGCAACTGTTTCAGTTATTTGCTGTAGAGGTTGTGAGGCACTACTCCTTAAAAGCCAGCTGATCGTATGTATTGTTTTTCCCACCTTTCAGTTGCAACACAGCAAGAGTTTAAACTAATATTGCTTCTTTATATACAATTGCTGTCATCAAAAGAGGCATTTATACACAGTCTGTCTCCTTGACAGACTACTGAAATATTTGCATGTATCCAACACCCTAAACACTGACCTTAACGGCTAGCCAGAAAATGTGTGGCAGAAGCCCAGGAGCATGGGTCATCTGATCAGAGTTCCGCCCACTGTGTCACTTCAGCTACTACTGCACCGTTTTCATTAATGAAGAAACTAGGACAGCCCTGTACTTAACTTGAACATTCAACTCTTATAATTTCTGGAGAATTGAAGCACTTCCTATGAAGGTCACAAAGTAGAAACCTATATAAACATTGAAAGATAGCACTAAGTCTCTTAAACAACATGCTTAGCCCTGTGCTACGCACTTATCTTACTAATATTTTACAACCAAAATCACCTAAAATAATTACTGATCTGCTTGCTATATGTTACTGAAAGTATTTAGACTAAAAGCAAAAGTGCACAAGCTATTTTAGTAATCGGTTAGCTATCACCATAAGAATCAGCATACCCATAACTTACACTGACACCATGTAGAAAGCACTGTTAAAAATAGCCTCTTTTAATATAAAGCACCACTGGACACAAGGTGCTTGTTATTCGCCAGTCCATTAATAAAAAGTGAAGGGATTCTTTCAGTTGGGATGCGGGGGAGAAGGCAAAGAGTGTGAATACATGGGGTATTTTTCTGGTACCATCAGAGGCAGCATGAGAAATTTATCTTCCTTATTATGGATAGGGAGGAAGAGAAAGGGGAGGAAGGTGGGAAGAACAGGGGAAAGAAAGGGTGACAGTTCAAGAATATTTCCCAACTTCTATAAAAGACGAGTGAAAACTTCTCTGGTTTCACTGGAAGACTTCCAAGTAATAAAAAACAAAAAAAAACACAACAACTTGTAGGATTTTGAAGTGAAAAGGATTAAACTTGATGAACTGAGAGGTAAAATGATAGTTAGACTGTAATTTTAATTATAGTTATTTATTGTACCTACCATCTTTTATAAACAGAGAAGAAAGTCTCTACAGCCCTAAAGTTACTTGACACCCAGGGCTGCAGGATCTGACACTTTGAAAAGTCAGCATGCTCATCCCTTTGTAAGACCAGAATGCTTTCACTTCAACTCCCAGGATTTCCAAGCTACAACACGCCCAGAAAGTACTCTAACAAGCAAAGTTGCAACGGCAGTGCTTTCCTTTTTGTTTTACACAAACAAACAAGCTATTGTTCCTAAATTCTAGAAATTTTAACATTTATATTTTTTAATGTAGAGCCCACTCTGTCTTATTTGGAATCATACTACGTCTTCAAATAATGCTAACCCCTCACATAATACTGTCTCAAACTAGAAACATCTGGAGAAAGAGAAATTAAAAGCTCATCATTAGAATGGTACACTGCGATCCCTTGCACAGGCAACACCAGCCATTGTCAGAATCACTGGAAGCAGCCTTCCCGCTAACTGATGCGCTCTAAACTTTGTTATACTCCAGGCTGTGGCACTTCCAGATGTCACAATTCAGTGAGCTAATCCACATTGCTCAATATAAGAGAGCATAGCTTAATAATGAAGACGGGATCGTGCACACTGATAGCTTTATCAAGGGCACCCATATACACACGCCGAGGCACAGGAGGGGGGCAGATATGTTGAAAGTACCTAGTTTGTGATGAAAGGGGAAACTTGATGGATGATATTATGGAGCTGGTGAACAACAACAAACTCTGGTGAGAGCCTTTCTGCAACAGTCATACCAGCAGACAACCTGCTGCGAGGACATTTCAGTTCACCAGGTATATTATGGAAAAAAATCTGGGAAGACACAAGCAAATCGAGACAAGTTCATGAAACTCCAAAGAGGAGTAAGGGAGAATGGAAACACCCCTACCCCCCAAATTTATAGACAGAATTTGATAAATGTAGACAGTTAATACGTAAGACTTTCCAGAAGGCAAGAGAAGAAAGAAAAGGAAGCAAGTCAGTAGCTCCTCACACAAAAGGAAATCTCCTCAAAGGAAATGGGCTCAAGTGCAAAGAAGACTAACCATCATAGTAACACATCCACTTGGAGAAACTGGAAATAAATCAGATTATTGACAAGAAATACAGAAAAACAGTAAAGCACCAGAGGCACAATGAAGGCAATCATGTTGCAAACTGCCATATGAATATTAACAAGTATGAAGGAAAATCAACTATAGTTTATGAGAAAAAAGATAAGGAAATTATTGGCCAGCGACCTAACCTGGAGATTTAGGGGAACATCTGGCAACAGAAGATGCAAAGAAGCCCAAACTATAAAATGTTCAATGCAAAAAAATCTGTATGACAAGAAACTAATGTTGGGACTGACTGCCTGGGAGGATGTAATTTTAACCATCATCACTGTATCCTCAAAGGCCTCCAAAACCAGGCCACTGCCAGCAATACTGTAAATATATTTGATTCTGCCCTTTTATCAAGAGACAAGACCAAACGGCCTCCTGATGTTTACTGTAGACTCTCTGATTTTGTGTGATGCAATGTAAGAGAACAAAGGGACAATTCACACACAAAAATATCTGTTAAATTGTGGGAGACAATTGCCATTAGAAACCTTCAGGATCAGGAAAAAACATCTGAGAAAAAACACATTCATCTTACACTTCTGCATGTTTTCTTCTACGTAGCACTATTATAGAAGTGAGTAGAGAAAAAAGATATGTGAAACACTGAGAATATTCTAAAGATCAGAAAACATTAATTTATTGCCACAAAGAATGTAACACTGACTAGTTTCATTGAGGTTCAAGGTGCTATTCAACATTTACTTAAGTGTGCAAGCACTTTCCGAATCAAGAATAGAAGCCAATTTCTTCAGAAACTTATCTACAAGTTCAAAGCGGGCTCTGAAGTGAAAATTTAGCAGAGCCCATGGATGATATTTTTCCTATTTTGAAAGCCAATATGAAGAGTCTTTTGGGGGAAGGTGAAGTATCACTTTTTGTCCTAGAATTAGCTCACCTTAAAGACTTCAGTTTCTCCTTCAGCCTAGTTAGCCTAGAGACAAACAAAAAGCCAGTTTTTCCACTACAGTGCCACTTAACACATATTTTGACATAAGTTAAAAAAAGCAGTATTTGCTTGGCTACTTTTACACAGTTGGAAAAAGAATTAGGTACTGTGTAAAGTGTCTGAATTCAATTACGCTGCCTGTGCCCAATTACACACATACACACAAAACCCCCTAACTTACTAGGGGTTATAATGACTTTAGCAAAATTTACAAAGACAGGAGGACATCAAAAAACACTGCAGATTTCCCCAAAGAGGAGGAAATTTATTCTGTGATAACATTCTTCTTCCTTGCGGGAAATATCTCAGATTCTTAAAAACAGTTTATATTGCATTACCTTTTCAACACATTTAGTCAATGAAGAAGGTTCCTTACAGCAAATATATGATTATCCAAAGACAGTCACCACAAATCTGGAAGCTAGATCTGCAATTTTTTCCATTTAAAATACTCTGTAATTACTGAAAAAGTTATTAAATATTTCAACTACTGAATTTCATAAACAAACATTTAAAGATTTCTTTCTTTACTGGTATAAACGGACTGAGTACATTTGGTGGTTTTCCTGAAATCATTACATGCCCTAGGAGAGATCACTTTAACAATCAAAACCTGAGCTGCTAGGTGTGAATTTGTTAGCAAGTTCTGCTTAGCTAAGCAGCTAATCTTAAGGAAGGTCATAAAGCAGCTACTATTTTAAGAAAACCTAGTTTAAACAACAGCATAATCAGGGTTAAAAATAAGAGGACTACTTACTGGTAGGTTATTTTCTAAGGTGAACTTACAATACTTTAATTAAGATTGCATTCAATATACTAAAATTCATTTTAAAAATGGACATAAATTCACAAACACAGCAAGATGATGTAGCTGTTCATTTGGCTGCAGGACCAGTGCTGCTTTTCTTGTACTGTGTTAGACGAGCTGAGACAATACAGGCAGTATTCCAGAAAAGAGAAGTTAAAAGTAACCATTTAAAAGTGTTTATGGAGGGGTGCCTACGAATTTTCAGTATGCCCAGATTGGACATTCAAACACTATTCCGTATTTACAAAGTTGCTCTTTTGCACCTTCTCCCTCCAACTCTCACAAGATGCTCCATCAACTTCATGAAACAAATTGAGTTTCTATGACATATGTTCCTAACTTTGCCGTCCACTTTCCTAAAATAAATATTTACATGTACCAAAATCTAGAACTACTCAGATATCACACAAGTTGGTTATGTAGGCTTACTTAGCACTACTAAAAAAAGATTTGAATATTTACAGTTCTTCAGAGAAACAAAACAGGCAGTAAAAGTCACGTTTTACACAGGCAGAGAATCACAGCTCAAGACAAAACTGGTTTTACCCACCTCTATACTTAGGAGAGTTTTTGATGCTGCTAGCCCACAAGTTTGTTTGAATATAAGGACCTGCAGCACAATATCACTGCATTTTCAAGAAACAACCTTTAAAATTGTAACATCCTCCATAGTGATACTCCTCAGGGTGGTACGGACAAAGCACTTGGTCCGTAGCACCAGAGGTCATAAGGCATCTGGAAATTCCTCAGGCCAGCACCTTCCACACAGGTTATCTAACCACTTGCTTATTTCTCAGGGTTACTGTGCATCTTTAGGTCTACATATCTTGTTTAAGGGTGAGACATTTGAGTTTTCCTCTAAAATGGAATGTTTCTTCCCCAAACAATCATTATGACAACATCAACTGGGTATAAACTGAGTTTGTATGAGGGACTGATTTGTCACGGTGTCTGCACAGGCACAGCTGAGGACACACACACTAACCAAGAGGACATAGCGGTTGATCAGCTCATACTGCTTTAAATTACAACCCTCCAACAACATGCCAGCTGCAGTTCTTGTCCACCACAAACCCAAGATCTTTAAGCAGTTTTATATCTCAATCAGCAGATACCAGGGTTATACATCTGGATAGCTGCTAAATCATTCTAGAACTGAGTAACTTGAGAAAACCAATACCTAAGGTTGTACTTCAGCGACTAAAGCCATTAGTATTTCCAAGACATTAAGATCAGCTTTAAGCAAGGATCCAACACAGATGCTATGCAGTTAGACCAAAAAGGATATAGGCACTGCTACATTTTTATTTAAATTAAAATTTAAAAAAAAAAAATTAAAAAGAAATAAAACTCAAACCTTCAAAATACTTCTAGCTTATACAGCTGCGCAGACAGTTTTCCAAGTATGACCCAAGTATTAGCCAATGCAGTATCACAAGGTTATTCCAGCACCTTGGCTGCCGATCTTAGCAACAGCAGTGTTAGAACAGCCTTTATGTTTACTATTTCTTGTCAGAATCATGCAAGCAACAGGGAAACCATTAGTCATTTCAATTTTAAAATATTCTTTGCAATGATGAAGAGCAGTGGCACGACGCCGTCACCCACACAAAAAAGGGAGGGGAGGACATGATTTGAGAGTAGACAGGAGGAAGAAAAAAAGCAAGAAGTAAAATAGAAAATTCATAGTTCCTCCAGAAGACTGTGGAAGTAAAGGAACAGTGGGGAAAAAGAAGAGTTTTTTCGTCTTCCTCTGAATGCCGAGTAGAACATGCCTGCTAGTCTTAAATAAAAGCAGCTAACAAAGCAAAAAGGAACTACCAGAATGGGAACGAGTTACATCCTCTTTAAACCACAGCAATCGTGATGCCAAGGCTCCTCGCCAGGGTATTATCACAGTACTTTCTGTGATCATGCACACCATGATCCCCTGCTCTTCCATATTTACCTATGACTAGTCGGTTTAACCTTCTATCTTGTAAACTTCTGCTAATCCTATCCAAGTCCTGGCCAGCAAGGTAAACATACAAACACGCTCATCAAAAACAGATGAACAAACCAACAAAAAATAATCTATTTCAACACTAGAAAACACTAAAGACAATAAATAATCAACTTGATTTTTTTTTAACAAGGCTTATTGTTTTACACATATTCTTTCCATTTAAGGTGCCTACAAGGTCTAGAGGAAGCAATGCAGCCTGAGGACAGACATCCCTCAGGTCCTTCAGGCGAGCAGACTTATCTGAGCAGCCCAGTACCATATGTGTGGAAGCAGATAGGATTGCTCTGCACCTGGTCTAGTCCATTCTTGCTCTTATTAAGCACTACATCAGGAATGGCTGAACTGTATACTGTTTTGTAACAACGCCATAACCACACAACACTCCTCTGATCACCATGACCAGCCTCACACAATTTGAGACGTGACAAGGTATTACAGAACAGGAGTAAGTGACCAGAACAATTTCACAACTTATTCAAACACTACAGAAATACAGCAGTAATAGGCACTATTGATGCTGAGCAAGGTAAAGGTGATGAAAAGCAGGTGTGAGTTTGGACTTGCTGGCTCTCACCTCTCACCAAGACCAGGAGCCCTCTGACCCATGAGATTCCAGCCTTTTCAGCAGCCCAGCACCAGAATGATAGGGCCAAAGAAGCCACAGAAGCCCATCTCTACACAGCTCCTCAGGGGAGGTGGTAGGGCACTCATATATCCTCAACACCAAATACCATTGGTATATACAACTTTTGAAAAGAATTGTTTAGTTGGGAGCCAACAGCTGGAGTGTGTACTCCTGCCACCAGACTCTGAACTTGTTACACTTCAAAATTCATTCTTCTGCCCATCGTGCCCATTTCTGTACTTCATGTATTTTTATCCTTCACTTCCCTCCCCTTCCTTCCATCTCCTTTTCCATTTCTGTCCTCCCTACATATTTTTCATATTCAATCTATCTCCCTCTGTTACTAGCTTTTGAAAAGGAGGAGAAGCAATAAAGCAATATCCAAGTTATTGTGTTCCACAAGCCCATTGCCAGCCAGTGCGGGTTGAGGCCTTTCTCCCTAAACAGGTTGCTATGTGTTTTCATAAATTCTGGAACCCTCATTTTGATGAAAGCCTCTGAATCATTCAGCACCTTCCCAAAAACTCAGTAAAACCTTAAGAGAAAGTGGATTTTGAATTTTGGAATGCAAACATGAAGGCTTAACTCCTCTTATCAAAATAATGCTTAATCTTTCAGGTCGGTACACAGGCTTATTAAACACACCCACAGTAAGGGCTGTACCTTCAGATAAACTTTTGCTCTAATGTCAAAAGCAACCAAGAACAAGTGTCAACATATTCTAGGTTACTAAGACACTATCATTTGTAACATTTAATAAAATTATATAACAATATGTATATTTATATTATAAAACTGTTCACATTTATGCTGACCTACTTAAGCAAATTGTTTTTCCCCAATTGCACAATTATGAACCAGAGCAGAAAAATCAGACTTTATGAAGTTAATAAATCAATTCAGTGTCATTACAAATTATTAACAATATTACTTCAGAGTCTGCAAAGTCACTTGATTATGACTTTTTATGGGGTATATTTAAATATTTGTAAAAATGTAACTTTGTTTCCCAATACCTTCATTATTAGTCAGACGTTATACTTCTTTTAATCAACTCTAACTTCAAATTATACATTGAAACTATTGGTTTATTAACAAAAACTATTCATAAAAACTATTAACGCAAAACTGGTATTTTTTTCCCTGTCTCTTCCTACCTTTCTTATACCCCAGAAGTCACTGAAGGATTTTATGTTCTGTCATAGAAATAGACTGAAAAAACAGGAAAATACTGCATTTAATCCAATAACTAGTTTGCATCAAGTAACTTTAGCTACATCCAGACATGTTTTGAACTGGGGAAATCCCAGCCAAAGTCACCTCCTCACCCAGTTTTGAAAGAAAGCGAACAACGTAAAAACCACACACTGCTCCCATATCTACAATTGGGCTCAAAACCCATGTACCCTATGTTCAAGTGTAGTCAGATTAACAAATACCTTAATAAGTGTTCAAATTATCAAGCACTTAAGAGGACTGGCGCTGCTTATCCTCCCCTAGCAACACTATACAGTCTCCTCTCAAGGAGGACAGAGTAGTTCAGAATTAGAGACACTAATGTAAAAGAAAAATATTTTAAAGGATGCCATGCAGTCACCCTAAGAACATGATTGGAAGCTTTTCAAGTCAAAGATGAAACTATTTCAGTACCACCAAAGATTTCATGTATAGTTTACGATTATTCTACTTACAAACTGGAATAGTGACAAAAATATTTTCTGTGTAAGCATTTTCCTTCAAATAGTCTTTTTTTTTTTTTTTTTTTACAGTTAATGCTTTGAAAGGATTCAGTAGAACCCTCTCCTAAAATTCCATTAAATAAAATACATCCAAACCCAAATGTTTTAAAAACATCACATCCAAAATGTTTTAGAAAGCCGTATAAGGTGCCCAGAACTTCTACCCTGTAAGAAAATCGTAAAGGCAACACTAAAGAAATCAGGTAAGAATATCTCCAGCTCCCAGATTCTCTCTTTCTTTAGAGGTCACTAGCAAGAACGCAGCAAACATTAGTTTTGAGGTGCTAGGACAATGTTTCCCCTTCTATCACTAGCAGGATGATTCAGGCATAGAATCACTGTTGAAAGTTGATAGAGAAAAAGTATTCTCTAGGCACTAAAATTTCTAGGCACTGGAATTCTGGTGTCACAGCACCATTTCCATTCTGGTAAGAGGGCAAGCAACTCCATGCTCACAAACAGTTGCTGCATATTAACTAGAAACCAAGAGCCAGAGAATATTGTTTTGCATAGATTTCAGACAGCAGCTTCACACACAACTCCTACCTTTAAAGTCTACACATACTACCTTAAAAGAAAGTCTGTTCTCGTTGCCAATGAAGATACTGAATTTTTCCTTCTGATTACTTGACATTTTAACGTAAACTGCCAGTGACCATTAGCAATGGGGATGCTGGGTTTTCATCAATTGCTTTTTTTGTTCTGCTGAAATATTACCTGAAGCAGTTAGTCAAGGCAGCAGTGAAAACCAGGCACTGTAGTTATTAAAGGTCACAGAAAATTTTGTTAGAGCTATAACTGGAATTCTACTGCTACAGACAAATCATAATTTAGGTTTTAATGCATTTCAAGAGAGACACATTGTTCTTTCAAAATATTAGATGAATGAGTAGAAGCAGGCAGAAATGCATGCAATTTTATTTATTAACTTTGTTAATTATATTTACACACTTTATACATATAAGACACTAGACATACAGTCATAAAAGCATCCATTTGGACCTTTAAAATGTTTTTAGTTAGTTGCCAAATGCACGATGCATGCTGAGACATAAGCACCTAAGGGCATGACATAAATAGCTGAACGAAAAATTTATGCCAGTAAGTGAGAATTCGCCAAGCCTGTGAGAAATGAACATACACAGGAGTTTTCAGCTTAAGTGGAACTTAGTTCAAAGGAACAAGAAATATTTAAAGAAACCTAAGAAAAAACTGGAACCACACAAGTTTTTTTTATAGCAGTAATAAGTTACAAAACTTATATGCCAAGGTGTCTGCTGACAGGAGAGACTGCAATTCAGCCAAATCTTCAAAACTACTCCTTTAAAAGTCATTAATTCTTTATGTTAAACTACAAATTCTAAAAGTACACTACACAACAGTAGTTGCAAGAGACTTGAAACACTAAGAACTACACAATAACAAGACACATTATAATATACTTGAATGTTTTTAAAACACATAACTTTGAAAATGTAATAAACATGATTATTTTGGTTTGAAGAAGCTCAGGATAATGTTTAGCAAGACCAGCTGAAAAACAAGCCTCAGCAGAATGTGAATCTGCCCTCTAATTCAGACTTCACTAACTCTACAGCTGGAATAAATTAATCTTTTGGATCACAAGAATTGCTGTTAAATCAATGCACTCCAGATTGCACTATTTGTATAGAATTTAGCCATGCAATTTAACCAATGGGACAATAGTTAAAAGGCAGACTAAATACAGAGCTGGAATTAGAGCTGAATGGAATTTGTATTTTCATCACCGGAAAGACATACTAAAGACAGCACTTTTAAGACTGACAAAGATGATTCAAAATCAGGAAGTTCTCCCTGGTTTGAAAATAATGTCTGCTATGGAGATTGGATGTTTTTCAGACAGACAGATATCTGTCAGTCAGCAAAGTAGAAAGATATCACACCTTGAGATGAATTAGATGATCTCTCAGTGTCTTTCCACCCTTTAAATCACAAATGACTGCATAGATGGTTGAATAACAGTGAAGTTCAGATCTGTGGCTTCAATAAAAACAGCCTCACCCAACCCTCCCATCCCCAGACAGATAGCCTCCTTTCTTCTGCAACAAACATTGTGTGATTGGCGAACTGATTTGGTTAAAAATATATCTCTTTCCTTTTTGCCAGTTTAACTTAGACCAAGCTTGTTTCTTGGCTCTGTTTCTCTGTGCAGGAGCACATGCAGGGGTGTCAGCATAAAAAGAGAAGAGGAGGCAAAAGGCACAGTGAAAAAAGGGCAAGGACAATGACTGCTTACATCTGCACCCCACAAGAAGAAATGCACGCAGTATAGCTTAAAGAAAAAGGAACAGCAGTAAGATTTTAAAGAAAGATAATTACTTTTATTAGACCAGCCTATATTGCTGGATAAAGCAGAGGAGCTTTCAGATACACTGCTATTTTACCAGATCAGGCAAAGCACAAGACAGAAAAAAACCCTGCTCATAAAGTAAATGTACTCACGCTAACCTTGAACAAAAAAAAGGCAAAAAGCACTTAGCATTTAGGCAGAGAAGTGTGTTAGCCACAGGAGAGATGACCCTTTGGAAGAGGGATAAACTGCAGTTAATGTTAATGTTACAACAACGCAGTAATGCTTAGAGCCAGTGTGTCTAATTGAGGCCCCAATTTTTAGTACTCAGCAGATATGCCTCGGTTACTCTCAGACACCAAGACAACACACAAAGCATCGTTTTCTGAGCACCATACTGGTTGCTACATGCTGTCACTAGCCATACAATTAGACAACCAATAAAGACAAAGATACTGGATCTACTTTAGGAAATTACTGGAAGGATACAGCAACATCTTACAGGCTTCCCAGCAGTACCTGCCATTCGCCATCCCTAGCAACAACACACAGGACTAAGTGGATCTTCATTTGGGACACCAGTTCCTTCACTGCCTCTTATCAAACATAAGTTGATAGAGAGATGGTGTCTACAATTCAATAATTTTGCTTCAAATAAATGCACTTTTTACATTCTAAGACTGACAAGTTCAGGGTTATGCTTTTGTTATAAGGGAACCAACCTAAAAATTTTGAAAAAACCTGAACAAGCCACAGAACACTGCATTGCATGAACATTACTGCAGTTTCATAATCAATAACTAGCAACGTTACTGAAAAAGGTGCTCTCATATTGCCTACTTGGTTTCTGTTCCATGCTTCAGCATATCTTTTGCCATCTCAAGCATTCATGTGGTCCTAAGTCAGGTTAGAGGTAATCTCTTAGAAACAATCCACCCTCTAGCTCACATTACTGTGTCCTGTCAAACTTGCGATCCTCCTTGTAGCAGACAGACTTAAAGACTTAGCAAGAAGCAGGCAAGGCAAGGGTATTGGACGACTTTACTAGACACACAGCTAGCTGCATTTGTGGCATCTGACAGTCAGCTGGCACACCACTCATCAGATGCAAAGGCAGCAGCCTCTCAGGGCAGTTACACTGACTAGTTCATGATTCAGCAAAGAAAACAGCAGTCCACAGGATCCATGCTAGTAACAGTAGTGCATGGAAACACATGATGGATGCTCTGGAGAGTAAACTCAGGCCATTGTGCAGAAGATGTACATTCAGGATTTTCACGGTGTTATTTTCTGAAACACTGCCAGTTACACATGCAAGGCCTGAGAGGAAGGCTGAGATAGGAAGTCAGTGATACAGACGGAAAGAATTTAGGCATGATGGGAACAGGAAGAACTTGTTATGCATGCACATTAGTCATGCCAGAGTCAGCCAGGCTGGCATGCTAATAAGAGTTTTGGAACTTACAAACACTTCTACGCTACTGCTAGGAATTTCAGAAGTAACACATGGGAAACCCAAATGCTTGGCTTCACCTTACACCTTTGAAGTAACAAGCATCTCCAAGACTTGGTGGAAGGAGCATAAACCCATACTGTATAATGCCAAGATGGTATCAGCTTGCTCAGAAATTCCAACAGGAACAACAAAAAACAGGCAGGCAGGAGATCACATTGTATGTGAAGGACGTGCAATCATTTAATGGCATCAAGTATTACAGGAGAAGAGAAAACCAATGAACTTCTTATGATGGAAGTTGCATAACTGAGTAATGAAGACATATCATCAATCACACCATCAGTTCAGGGAGATTATAAAGTTGCAAGTTTAGGAAAGGCAGTAACAATGGACAACTGACCCTGTGCCTCAACTGCCCAATGCCATGACATCTAAAGAAACATCTTCCCCCAAGTAATGACTGCTTCCTTGGAAATTAGTATTAGAACCTATGTGAGGAGATGACACTTTTGGTTTGGTTTTGAGTGCTACACAAGACCTAGTCAAAGGATACTGCTCTGTAACTGTGCCTGCAATGCAATTCTATTTCAACATTGCAGTTGAATACAGCAGGCCATAAAAATATTTGGCATGTGGATAATGAACTTCAAGAAAGGGAAGCAAGTAAAAAAAAATAATATTCAAGTAATTAATAATCCTCCCAACCTACTCCTCCCTCAGAAACACCCCAAACAGACCAACCAACCCACTCAAATATACAACACCCCTAAAAGGAATGATCTAAACAGCAAAAAGACTGCAACAGCTTGGAGGCTGTTAAAAACAAGACCAGCACCCCACAAAAAAAAAAAAAATCCAAACAAAAAAAAACCCACCAAACCCCCCTCAAAACAGACAAAATTCTGTATTAAAAGAAGAGGTAAAACATCCATTACAGTTAGAAGAGAAAACAAAAGCAGTCAAAAGAACACCTCAACCCCAGTAACAAAAGCCTACACCCTGCACGACTGAATAAAAAAGCTAAGGAGGGAGAGGCCAGCTTTTAAAAACAGAAAGCTTGGCTAATAAGAATAGAATAGATTCTAAAATGCATGGTAGGTCAAAAGTAAACAGTAAATAATGAACTAGAAATGTTTGGGTAGCACTGTGTGAAGTTACTTAACTACATCAAAAGCAGAAAACCAACTAGAAAACCCAGTGGGATCTCTTGCAGACCAGGCTGAAAAAGGGGTACAGGGATGACGGCACCAACGCAGAGCAGCTCACTGAACACTCTGTTCCCAGTCTTTACTGCTGAAGCAACTGGGCAGATTTTCACACCTATCTTTATGGTATATAGGTCAGCAGGACCAGGTCAATTTGAATTAAGTACAGAGAAGGCATTAGGCTGATGGGACAAGTTAGACACAGTTCACCTAGACTAGGCATTTGCAGGACAGTTCCAAACCTGAAACTGAAGAACTGCTGGACAACAGGCTGCCATGTAACTCCAGTGCACACAAAAGATCCTCAAGAGACTGACACTCCAGCAAAGCAAATGTGATTTCCATCCCTCCAGATGGACTAATAGCAGATCAGATCACCATGCACAGAGACAACCAGCCTGTTGGAAAGAGTCCGCACAGCTTCTGTAAATGGAAATCCTACCAAAACCACAACTCTCACCCCAACCTGCTGCCAGCTTATGTATTGCCCTGAATCTGGGGACTGAGCCGTTGGATCCACTGAATATCTGGGGTGAGAATCGGCCAGTCTTATGAAAGGGATCAATCAGGATTATTTTGGAAAAAACTTGTAGTGTCATCTTCAGTCACCCAAAAGAGGCTCAAGACTTTCTGTCACAGCCTGCACGTTCCCCTGCTACACACTGCAGACTCCTGGCAGAACTCACCAGCTTAAACCCACGATGCACAGGTTTGCTGTACATTGCAGTGTTTGCAACTATGTGATTAAAAGCACCATGATGCACCCAGATGAACTCAAAGGGAAAAAAAACAAACCCCATAACCTTGTTTAGCCTTATATTCCAGCCTGTAAGCTTTGTTCTTATAACTGGGGAATTGGATGTAGGGCAAGCAATTGGCAATACTGCTAACAGCAAATACATGAAAAAGAAGATTGTGATATGATTACTTTTTCTTCTCTAGCTTCTAGATGTACTCACAGGCACCAATCTACCTGCTGATGGTGCCAAAGCTGGAAAAAGTCACTGAGGTGAGTATACACATGAAAAAAAAAGAAATAGAAAAAAAAGAAAAAAATCAGGTTGAAATTCCAGTACTTCTCTCCACTGATGTCTTCAGCACTGCTGGAGGCAATAGCAGGCTAATGGTCTCAACCAGGAGAGCAGTTACATTCTCAGTGCAGACAACAAATCCAGGTTAAAGCAACTTAAGCTGCAGTTCTTGGCAGCCTAAAAATAATAATGTCTGGTTGCAAGAGTCCTATCTCTTCCCAGACTGCACGGGAAGACCCAATCCCTTAAGCCAGCTCTGGCATTTAGTGTGCTAAAGACTCAGCAAAAAAAAAAAGAAAAAAAAAAAGAAAAAAAAAAAGAAAAAAAAAAAAGTCTTACAACTCAGCAGAAAAATAACCCAACAAAAAGCAGTTGAGTATGTGCTGCTGACTTATCAAGCAGAAACAGCACAGCAAGCATACGCTGATCAATGCAAGTAGTACAAGCGAGGGTGTGGGGCACACATATGAGGACATTTTGTTTGCCATGGGCATGCAGTCTCATCCCAAAGTAGCATTTAACTCACATTAGTTTCCTAAACCAGCAGACTGCAGTCACACCATTAATTATGCCTGCAATAGATCTGGTATGTGAGTGAAGTCAGATCGTCTGGTTCTACAATGTCATTGAAGTGGCTGGCAGGATACAAATACACTGCATAAGACAGTCAGCTATTCAATGCTAACAATACTAAAGGAAAACAACATTCTAGCAGACCTAGAATTAACCTCAGGCAAAGAAACTACAGTGTTTCCACAACAAAGCTTAAACATTTCTTTCTAAATTTAAATATTCCCTCACACACCACATGAAATACAAACAGTCTCTAATAAATATGCACAGAACACCTTCAGTAAGATCTCTTCAGACGTCAAAACTGAATTTCAAAAAACATCTCATCAGCCTGCAAACACTGGAAAATAACCAGGGTGCATTTTAATTTTGAATCATTAAAAACTGCATGTTTATGGGTTTTTTTTTTCTTCAATAGACAGCCTTCTGCTTTCATAAAATGGTTACTACATTTTCAAATTAATTTTGAAAATTACGCAACATTTCTGAAGTTAAGACAAAATTACAACTACATTGTGCAGCAGAAAAATACATAGCCTTTCAAAAGCAGTACTGGAGTTTTCTGAAAATACTGTATGCTACAACTCTGTGACAAAAATACATACTATAAAAATTGCTAGTTTTGTTAAAGATAGTTATTTGATACACTACCAAAAAGACCCCATAACCAGTTCCCACAACACCAAAACTCAATCATTGTGGGAATTAACCGAAATAAAACAGCTGTGGACCAAAACACTGACCTAAAGAGCAGTATTATTTTGCTGTTATTAACACCAATTAGTCAATGAAGTTTCTAAAGGCCAAACCAATGAAGATGTATCTTTATTCCAAAGGTCTAAAGACTCAACCATCCTACTATTTATTTTTAAAATCAACACATTTACAATGGTAGATGGCTTTTAAAGGATTATGAAAAAGGCTATAAATTCCTTGAAAACAACAAAGAGGTCTAAGTTGCTCCCTTTTGTATTTTTCATTGCAATGCTTCAAGGTGCCAGGCCTCCCATTTTTCTCATCTTCTAAAGCAGAACTCAACTACCCTCTCACTCACACTGACCAGACTCTAGGTTGTAATTCTTATTCACCAGACCTTAGAGCTGAAAGCTCACACCTATTTTTCTTTTGGTAACCTGTGACAGGTAGGTCTACACTGTAATTGGCAAGTTCTACTGAAAACTAGAGCATGACTGTGTTCAGGTGCAGCCACTGGTACAGCATCCACCCCATCAATAGCAGGCAGCTTCATACCAGGCCATACTCGTAAACAGGAGGTGACATGTTCCTCCTCAGCAGTTTCTCTCATGGTGTGAGGCCAAACTCTCCTTTTGACCACCATTTTCAGCTTTATCTCCTTAGAGGTTGCCACTACCTCAACTGCATCCAGGCCTAGAACATAGGTAGCAGTGGCCATCCTTCAGCTTATGGAGGAGTCCTCAACTGGGATGAGGTGAAACAGAAGAACCATTTAAAAACACCCATAAACAATGAACATATCAGCTGTGGGAGCAATAATCACCTGCTATCTCACTTCACTGGTTTGGGCTTATTTTTTTAAAACACCAACCAAACGAGAAACTCAACAAAACCCATCTTTGCTTAAAAAGTTGTTAACACACCACAATTTCAAAACCTATCAACTTGAAGTCTTCTGACCTCTCAACGTAAATGTGTAAGCCCCAACTTCCCCAGATACCTTAGGGCGAGCCTGTCATTTCAGCTCCCCGTTACTCCCTTTCATAGAACCTGCGCTCCTAAACTGCTCCATTTCTTTGCTGTCATGAATTGCTGTGCAAACCAAAATCCATTTTGTTATTTGGCTGAAGTCAAGTAACAAAGCCTCTGGTATCACTAGTTCAAAAAAATTACTGCTTAACAAATACTTTGTTTGCCATTTGACTTGTCATTTCCTCAGGTTTTATTCTGGCAATCCCTCTTACTAACAGCAGAGATACTGTGCTCAGAAAAGCAATATCCCATTCCCTGTTCAACATGAACTGTTACTGAGAGTTATGGTTCAGTTCCAATTCAGTGTAAAATTATTTATACACATAACATTCTCCAAATTCATTACCTCCACAAAGCTCTGCTATTGACCAACGTTTACGTCTATTCATTTCCACCTTGAGAAGACATAAATCTTATTCAAGCCAAAAGCAGGGTGGAAAGAACAGTTTATTAGAAACCAAACCCCACATGCTAAGTTAGTAATCCTGCTAGACCTAAACAGGTAAAAGCGAGCCAACTTGGGCATCCCTGAACTCACACTAAAACAAATAATTTGCTTGAAAATAAGTTATTCCACTTTCTACCGTACGCTGCCTACAGAGAGTTCATCTAACACTTCTTGAGATAGTTAAACTTAACCTATCATCATTATTCTCCAATAATAATCTTTTCTTTAAAGGAAAAAAAAAAAAAGAAAAGCATCGGTGTCACATTTAAGAGACCTACGATGATAGGTCTTTGCTGATTAGTGACAGAACTGAACTGCTACGACACAAACATCTGTGAATCATTACTAACTACTATAGCCATACAAGAAGACATGAACAATTTACCAATGTTTGTAAGTGTCAATTTTAAAAAGAACAAGACAAATTCTTAAGCTAGAAATAAACTGACAATAATACGATATACAGAAGATAAGCTTTGTCACAATGGCCTGGTAACTGGAGACTCTCAATGGCGAAATTAATGTTTTCATTCTTAAGAACTTCACTGCCAACAGATTTCTCAATCTAGAACACACTACCAAAGGAGAAGTCGCTAAGGGATCAGGATTATTGCCACTCGTCAGTCCCCTTCCAACAATGGACCATGAGAAGAAAAAACAAAAACGCACACTGATGCCTAAACCATTCCAATGAATTCAGAGAGAATGAGGGACCTTTTAAACTATCAAATCTATTAAGCTTACTACCAAAAGCAACACATCATATATTTCTTACTATAAAGTCATCGACGTCCATCTAAACTATTTGGATTGCTTGCCCTCACTAATCCTATTAAAAGTTACCATAAAGCCATACTGCTCCAGTAAGCAGAAACCTTACACTCTAAGTCTAAATCTTATTGACAGTCATTTTATATCCTTTAGTTCTTGTGGCAGTGCTGGCATTTAGTTTAAACAGTTAATTTGTGTTCCTTAGTCTTTCTCTTCCTATACACACCTACATATGCACACACAGACTTTTATGTGTGTATACATACTGCTAAAGGAGTCTGTATATGTGTATATGTGTATACACATACACAGCACCCCCCAATCAAAGTTTGTACCTCTTGGCTCTTGTTCTGATCCTCTAAAGCAGTCCAGCTTTTCTCATCTTCCTTTGCAAGCTCATCTCACACTTCTTCCAGGTACCCTGGGTGCCCTGCTCTGCAAACAAAAATGTTTCTCCTGAGAGAACTCATTCACTCTCTTGTACAATTGTATCCAATACTTTTCTATTTTTACTGATAATTTCTTTTTAAAATAGTGACTTGCCCTTTACATATATATTGCACAATGAAGGCTGAGACAACTGGTAGTCAACTGACAATATCTGGAAATTACTAAGGAGAGAAACAAACCCCTAACTTACAGAACCAGTTTTTAATTACTCCTAAAGCACATGAAGCTGCTCTTTAAAATATTGATTATCATCCCATTTCTAACAGTATAGCCCCCAGAGTATTTCAATCATTCCTGTATAGCATTGTGATCTTCCTCCCAACTTTGCCTCATTAAAATGTCATTAGACTCTACCCATTGTTGGGAGGGTGGTATGTCAGTGAGTAGTACTGATGAAAAGTCATCACTCCTGGCTGAAGACATCCCAAACTGCAAGTTGCTGAAGATTAGAAAAATATTTTGGGCAGTATCATTATACTGTCACTGCTTTTACCTTCTTTGCAGCCCCGCCTTCTCCTCCTGCTCACCTCCAATTTTCAGCATTCAGTCAATGAAGGAATCTTGTTTCATCACAGGACTGTAGTTCACCAGCTCTACAGGGCAGTAAATGAGTAACTATACCCTCCTCTCAGTTCTAAAATGCCCATAAAAGAATGGTGTTCACACTACTAGGACAAGCAGGATGTCTAGAACAGAAACAATTATGCAATATGATTTTTGGAAGGCCTTGTCTTTGACTTGTGCTAGCAAACTTAAAACTGTCAAAGGTATTCTCAGAGAAAGGATTCACTGACCAGTAGCCTAAAAAGACAAAGTAGGATACTGTGACTAAGAAAAAAAAATTAAATTCAGAATTCTGTAACTTAATTGTGAAGCAACAACAGCCTTTGAAGGACTTAAGCTAACATGAATACAACCATGATTCATTTCAGATATAATAGATAACAGTTAAAAAAAAAAAAAAAGGAAAAAAAAAAGAGAAAACCCTCCAAGTTGCCAATTTAGGCAAAAATATCCTGAGCCAAGTTTGGAGAGCCTCCTGGCATGCCTTGCAGCGTAATCCAGTGAAGGGAAAGAACGATTGCAACAGCAGTCAATTTCTATAGTCACTTTCTTTACTAATTTAACAAAGAAAAGTAGGCTGAAGTACCTTTTTTCCTCCCAATACAAGGCAGAGAGATTGAGGGTCTTATCCAGGTTTGTCCACCAGAACTAGAGAGTCAGGAACAAAACACGTCTCCAAAACCTCACTGCAGTGCTTCATCCTTTCCGTCACTCCTGCCTCCTCTAATAACTCGCATACAGAGAAGTTGGACAGAACATGCAAAATCCTAGAAGCACTCAGAGGTCCATTGGCCAGTCAATGTTTTTATGTAAGATCATCTGTTTCTTTTTAGACTAATCCAATCATCTAAAAACAAATACAAGTTTTACCTGTGGAACAAACTGATATGTCCTCTTTCAAGAAGTTTCTACCATCTCCAAAGACCTAAATTTTAAGATCAAAAAGTCAGAGATCACTCTGGAATGCTCTAGTTTTCTCCTCCAGAGCAATTTCCATTAAACATTCTACATAAAATGACAACCAAGAAAGCATATTATGCTTATGTTGACTGACTTTCAGATGTATGTCTGTGATGCATACATTTAGATGACTGCTGCTTAGAGAATAATTATCATACATATCCCGTTTGTAGCATACTGACTTTTAAGATGAAGCAATACCTAAGCGTGTCTCAATGGTTTAGCACTTTTCTTTGGAGGAAAAAAAAGTACTTTTTTTTTTTTTTTAAATTAAGACAAAATTTCAGCGAAAACTTCAGAAATAACCAGACCTATAACCTACATTGTCAAAATCTGTAAATTGAATTGTCTCAAATAGGCTGCAAAAATCTACAGAAACTGTACTAGTAACCATTCAGGAATAGCCCACTTACTTAGCAGGGACAAAAGTGTCTTATTTCCAACCACTTTGCATGAAATACATTCTAGCAGCAAAGCAATCATCACCTACTTCTATCTTCATCTATCCTGTTTAGTGTAACTACTTTCAGCTTACGACAAATAAGACACATCTTCTGCTGAGACCTATGATACACTTGAAGAGGAAAAAAAAAACCACACAAGTTAGCAGAATGGCATAGGACAGCAGGCAGTCTTTTAGTAGGTTATTCCAAGCCACTTACGTTACATGTAAAAGAACTTAACACCTTGAAATCCTCCAAAATGAAAAAAAAAAAAAAAAGAAAGAAACAGCAGTTGGCAGCAAATAATCTGAAACACAGATTACACGTTCTCCCCAAAAAAGACACTATTGGGAGCTACTTTTTGCAGTGGCTTAGATTTCTAAGTCACCTAAATACAGTCCAAGCACAGCAGACTGCAAGAATTCATTCTTGAGGTGAAAAGAGACCACAATGGTAAGAGTACAGCGGAGTTATTTGTCTCACTTGTATCTTTTTTCTGTGAAGTAAGATAAAGGAAATTTATATTCTATTTATCCTTCTTTATAACTCCTTATTTTTAATGATGTTTTATCCAGCATTCCTTCCAAATGAACACCACCAATCTTTATCTTCTTTCAACTCTTACTGCCAGTATTTTACAGGAATTCAGATATTATGGTGGCAAGTATCACACATGAGATTTTTCCCACCTGTTTCTTCTCTGTTTACTTTTCAGTTCCAGTTGAACCGAACCAGAGTTCTTCTGCTCCTATTTCTTAAGGAAGAATGAGTCTAATCACTAGAATTTCACATTCTACCAGCATGTTAATAGGGATTAGCTTTAATATGACATCTTCATCCTGGTCCTTCAGTGTTTCGATAACTCCATGTACAACACTCCACCAAAAGACCCTGCCTTCAGCTGCTTGGCTTGCAGTTTTTCACCTGGGCCAGTGGCTTCCTGAAGTATTGCTCCCCTTCATGCTTAAGCAATTCATGACTCGCAACTACTCACCTGCCTTCAAGCACTGCAGCACTCTTCAAAGAGAGCTTCTCTCCTCACTACAGCTCTACACCTTTTCTGTGGTTTTTTCAACCACCTCCTCAGCTTCCAATACTCTCTCTGCAAAAAGACTACTTAGAGAAGGCTGGTGCAACACTTTTCTGACCAGCATCCATTGCCTGCTTAAACGTGACAGTCAAAGTATTGAGGACTAGAAAAACAATTTTTTCTTCTCCTTATAAAGCATGCAAGGGACCTCTACCTAGCACATCATCTTCCCCAAAAGTCAATCTTTTAACACATTTATTTATACAGAAAAGAACTGCCTTGCAACTTGTCATTCGCTGGCAGCTGAACTTATCCTTGTCCTCATTTACTGGGTAAGGAAAATGGTGTGGCACCCAGTCCTTATGTTCTCAAAGTCAGCTGGAAAAGGGGCTGGAAGCCATGAGATTTACTTAGTTGGCCCCAAACCACTGCCCATCAGTGGAAGATCACACACTTTTTTCCACTTTTCCTAATACATCTAAAAACCTCATGAATTCTAGACCTTCATCCACATAATTCTCACCTCTGTGCAAAATGCCACATGGAAAACAAGGAAAGTGATTTAACTCTCTGGAAAATAATTCTGGGGCTGATTAGAAGAGGACTGTGACAAGGATCCTTTCCTCCTTTCTCTTCCGTTTCAAACATGGACTCCCAAGCACCACTCAGAAAAACAGGCAGTGTTGTAGATACTGGAAACCATCACATGCCAGCAAAGCCTGGAGCAGAAACATCTTTGCTGGCAGACGGAAAAAGCATAAATTACAGGACTATTTCTATAGCTCATATATTACAAACACCACAACCCCAGGCAGGGCCTTGCCAAAAATGCCACAGAGTTCAAGTTAACGGGAAGAATGGCATAAAATGAGATTTTTATAGCATTAAGGATTGTGAGAACTCCCTCCCTGTAAGACCAAAAGGCATGCGTGCTCTGGGAAGACATACACATCTCTATATGGCTGCTGTCCCAGTGACCTTGCCACAACTCAGTGGAGCTGTTCTGCATTCCGTAAGATGTCATTCTCATGAAATTAGCACTTTAATAACCTTGGCTGCAAGTACTCAGTACGGCAAAGCAATATCCACGTACTCACAAGCAGGACTGCCTTCCAGGAAGCTATGAAAGCCCAGTCAGATCACAAACATTAAAGGCACATCCTGTAAGGCAGAGAAACACACGGGCAGTTTGTTGGAGGGGTGGCACAAGTGAAGAGACAGGACGAATCAACAAATATCTCACTGAAAAAGTGCTTATGGCCAACGGAACAGGGGGACATCCGACTTAGCAAATGAAGCTCTTTACACTGATCCCTTTTGCCAAGATCCCCGATATGAAAATGAAGGGCTTTTTAAAAGGTCATATGAGTAGCTCAGGGAAGACACTGACACCACAGCGTTTGGCCAGTCAGCATACACCACAGCACTAACAGTAAGGAAATCTAGATAATGTATCAAACCAAGTTCAAATTATTAACTACATGCTACCCGAATGCAGGTCTAGGACTACATTCCATTTTATAGCTATAGCATTCCCTAACATGCTTTGTTATTAAGGACCTTTTTTTGAGAATTTGAGAGTTAACTGAAGCAGAGGTGCCCCATCTTACTCTTTAAATGCAAATTTTGCAATGCTAAACTGAGTACCAATATAATACCCAACTCTGTAGGAGCATAAACATAGTAAAAAAGGTCAAGCGTTTTCACAATGCTTTGCTAATGAGGGTCAGGGCCTGACTGGACTTGTTTTGGCCTCCAGCCTAGCAACAGTTTCTGTATTGGCCAAACTCTGACGAGTCTACTATTATCTTTAAATAGCTTGCATCTTTCCTGCCTTCCATAGAGACTCTTACCACAGAAATGGCTCAAACAGCTTCAATCTTAGCATACTAGCACTTCTACTTCTGAAGACAATAATTTGATGGTATGGAAAACCTGCAGTTAACTGTAAACAGTACTTAATGTAAAAATAGACAGCTTGGCTTACTAAGCTTGTTCCATTAATTATAGCTTGAGTTTTGAGAGAAGCAGAAACTATGGACTGGATAAATATATTTCATTCATTGACTGGTCACAGCCTAAATCTGCAAACTAAGTGAACTGAGCTAGCCTGGTCTTCCAAACTTTTACTTCCTGGTTATCTGTTAGTTTTCATCAACAGTAACTACTCCCTATCTGGAGATGAGCAGCTAAAAGGAAATTTAGGGTTCGATAACAGAACTGTCTATACGCTTAGATTACATCTACTTGTTTCTTAACAGATAACACAAAAAAAAAAAAAAGAAAAAGTGATAGTTAGATTTCTTGTGGTTTCGTGCTTACTGTGGTATCACATTACAATTATGAAAGTGTCACAAGAAACAACATGTTTAACTCCCAACTCTGCTGAGGAGGCAGAACTTGGCACTCTTTTAGTAACTCCATATAAAACATCTGCATTCTTAAATTACTAACTTCTCAACAATTTCTAACAAAGAATATTAGAGTTAGACATACACATAAAGCAAGTCAAATCCAGACCCAAGGTATATTTTTCTCAGAGGCAGACAGGTTAAATTGTCAAAGCAATGACAAAATTTGAATTTCCAAAATAAACAGAAATTTTTATCAGGAAGTTGTTTTCAGTACAAGATGGAGTAAAAGAAAACATGACAAAAGATATGACAGAGATGACATAATTAAAACAAAGGAGGTACTAAAAATGAATGACCAGAGACTGACGGCACAGGGAGAGGTGGCTGCTGACTCCTCCTCACCCTACAAGGGGTATGACAGCAATTACTGCTGCAAAATGAGTACTGCAGTGAATCAGGGCATTTACTACAACTTTGGGGTGACTGCTCTTAGCTGAAGAAACAAAACTAGGGGC
This sequence comes from Thinocorus orbignyianus, assembly GCA_013400375.1. Classification (NCBI taxonomy): domain Eukaryota; kingdom Metazoa; phylum Chordata; class Aves; order Ciconiiformes; family Thinocoridae; genus Thinocorus; species Thinocorus orbignyianus. Next base: position 525,871 of record VXBW01002913.1, on the reverse strand, counting down.
CATCCTTAGGACTGTCTATGATGTGATCTCCTGTACTAATAGAAATTACCTCCTTTGGACATAAAAACCGCTCACTGAAACGAGCATATGAAGGAAAGTCCTCAAATATGGTTAGCCTAATTTGGAGTTTATCATAGCAGTATTTACTCAGTTCACCAATGATACCAGAAGATGAACCTACTGGCACAGGTTAAGGTCTTTCTGACAACATGCAGCTTTATCCCTTTTCCTCCTCTGCTATACCAAGATGCATGCACCAGTCCTGCTTCAAATATGCTGGGAATTCCCTGCTGAGCACTGCCAACACCAGCCAAAATACACATTTTCTACTGCACTGTATTTTAAAAACGTCTACCACAGAATGCCACTCTGAAAGAACCACCACTTTATATTCCAACATTTAATATTCAACAGTAATAACCATGTTAAGTCAGAAGAAAATACAGAATCTTATACAAAACTACAGGACATACGCACGAAAAACGGAATGAAGTCAGACAGACACACAGACACCAGCACACACCTCCCTGTCTGCGCGTTTTGTTGCTGTGTTTTTTGTTTTATGACCGGCATTGATACTTAGCCATGATCAAGCAATCATTATAGCTGTTGTGTAATGTTACTGAGTGTGACAATAAATATAAATTATTGCACAGACTGCCACACAAGTAAGTCTTCACTGCCATACAACTGAGTCCTGCAGAGAAATAACAAAATCTCAAACTTCTCACATCAAAAATAGTGATGTCAATTGGTACAGCTTAACTGAGGTAGGGATTGCAGAGGAAGAACATCGGGGGGTTTTAAGACAATATGAAATTCATACTTTGGTAAGCTTTCAGCCAAAGTTTCACAAAAATGCTTGTAAAGAAGCATATACCAAGGCAAACAAGGAGCCAAGCACAAGGCTCCAATTTTAAACATTACAATAAATTGTAGAAATTAAAAGGAAGTCAGGCTGCAGCCAAGAAACAAGAAATTGAGAGAAAAAGCATGTAATCCTGTAAAGTTGCAAACAGTAAGATTTTTATTCATATGCATGTGTAAGCACATGTACACACCTACAGACAAGTCTAATGCTTTCAATGTCTTAAAATAAAGTATCAGGCAGTAATTTAACATTTTGGGGAAGAAAATAGCTATGGGACTATACAGGAAGATTTTCAAGTATTTCAATCTGAATTACCAGCAAATGACCACCACTAGTGCCAACATAGTACCAAGACAAAGTAACTATGGCAAAAAATTGGATGGCCAGTAACAAATACTCGAACTTTACTACAAGGTCAATTTACACACCCTCTGAGCAGAATCACAACTTCCTTTGAGTGTGTGAAAACTAAAAGACACAAGATTAGCTAGCTCCACATTTTTAAACTGTATTGAATTTTAATGTGTCCAAACTTGACTAACAAGGAATTAAGGTAGTGCACTGCTGCTACCCCATACTCTTCTAGAATACGTAAAGTGACAGATCTTAGATCTGAAAACATAATGAAATACAAGGGTCAGGCACATCAACACCACAGCTTATCTGCATCTCTGTCCTGTAGCCAAATGGAATAGTTGCTGCAAAATACTATAAGCCATCAATGAAGAAAGAAACTGATGGATTTCCATCTAAGTCTTTAGGTTAAGACTGGGTATTGCCTAGAAAATATTTAGACTACAATATTTCAGTTGGAAGGGACCTACAACAATCATCTAATCCAACTATTTTAATCCAGAGGCCTTCAATCACAAAAGATGGTCAAGCCACACAGATTCTTCCTGTGGCAAAGAACGTGGTTGCCATCACCACTTCTGCCCAATGGCTGCAGCCTCTGCATGCAGGCACAGGGCTCACAGCCTGCGCAGGCACAGCTGATCCGATGCTTCCCTAAAGCACCAGATCTGCCACAGGCAGGCAGCTCAGTTATACATGCCACAATGTCCCCGACACAGTGCCCCTGCCAGATGAAAAGGATGTGACCAAGCCATCGTCTTGGCATTTGATGCAAGGTGCTCATAGTAAACATCTTTCCCAAGAGCTGCTCAGCCAGACAGGAAGCAGGGTACAGGCCCCATCAGCCATTCCAACTGCAAAATCTTGTTCTTGGCTACCACGTACCAGATGACAGGGACAGAACAAACAATTTGCCTTACAAATCATGTCAAGTACGGGTGGTCACCGCTAAAATGATTCTGTTCACTTGCAGGCAACCTTCAGGAAGGAACTGCAAGAAGCAAACAACTGGCAAATGAGCTAACCCGCTGAAGAGCCGTACAATGTCTTCCCCACAAAGATGTCAACATTAAAATTAAGTACACAAGCTGAAGAGCCTGAGGCAGACACTGTGCAGGATCAAAAACTCAGAAGGGTGATTTCCAAGGGAAATCTTTATAGTGAGCAGACATGTGAGAATCCTTAAGAAGAAAAGTCCTGCTCATTCTCCACTGCATAGCTCCAACTGAACCCCTCTTCATACGCCTACCTTTCCCATCCTTCTTGCACACACTTGCACTTCTGCTCAAACACTTTCCTACTAGAAGAAAAACAGTAGTGAGTACTGTGAACCTTGAGCCCTTCTGCGCTGGTGAGTGGCCCTTTTTCACTTTCACAATGGAAGGCAGGACACGATATTGTTTCCACCGATCACAGAGGCACAGGGTGTGTTGCACAGGACCAAACGAGAAAGGAAATAAAAGGATGTGAGTTATTTATCAGGTAAGAAACACAGGAGAAAAGGCTACTCAGTTTCCCTTCTCCCTAAATGAGTGGGGTAAAATGTTTTTTACAACTGTTCCTGCACCCATCCTTACAATTTATTTCTATTGCCACTTCTTAAAAAACTGCTTTTAATCAACTGCACTGTTCCATAATTTTACTTATCAAACTAAGTTTCAAAAACAGTGTCTATGTGACACTTAGTGGAAGTGAAAATTTTCATCTGGGGCAGTAGTTGTCTAACTTTGTATCAGGTTTTACACCTCCAGGATAATTTTTACATTCCTTAGACACCTATGGTTTGAGAGCCATCACAAGCAGAAGCAAGGGGGGAAAGCACACCCTGTAGAACACACCCCATGAAGAAGGAAAAGGATGGTTTAAAGCCCAAGACAAAGTGAAGTGAAATTAGAGGTAGAAGAAAGCTCTTCCATTAAGACACTGACATAGCAAAATGTCAGCAGATCAGTGGAAGCCTACAAGAGAAGGGGAACCCTGTGCTGGAAAGACTTGCTGGGCCTATTTTCACTAGAACACTACTGGGCAGATTCAGTATGTTCCAGCTATCTTCCTTTGACTCAATGAGTCCTCTTTCCAACCCAACAGCTCCCCAGCAATACCCTTGACCGACACCCCATACCTTGTGCTTCAAGAACTACAGTCAGAGATATGAAAATGCTATTTCAGCCATGTATGGGCCAGAGTCCAAAACTTGCACCCTTTCAAAACAGGCATTTTGTCTCATTTCTACAAACTACGCCAAATTCCCTTCTATCTGAGCCTTGCCATCGTCCTTATCTTAGCATTAAAAAAGTTACAAAAATCCGGAGGTGTTCACAGGCAGGTTTTGTTCAAAAGACAACACACCAGAACCCCTGGTCCAAGTGATTCAGCCACCTGCTTTTCTTTGATTGTGGCCAGTTTCATTGTTCAAAGGCCTGCAAGGAATGAGTCACGCTTGTATGAGGATACCTGCTTACGGGTCTCACCCTCCCTGCAATTAATGTAATTTAAAAAAATATATATATAAAATTCTAGAATTCACACACAAACTCTTATTTTAGACTATTACTCTCACAACAGGTATTTTGGTCTATGGACAAAACCTCCAAAAGATTCCAGGCAGAAAGCCACAACATACATTCCCTGAAAAATGCCAGTTCTCATTCTTTTTTTTTTTTTTTTTTCTGTAGAGGAAGAAGCTCAGCTTCAAAGACAATACCATATCTTTGTGAGCTAACCCAGTTATCGATAAGACTGCCAGCATATCTTTTGAATGTTAGAAGCCATACCGCCTCTGAACACTTAACAGGAGCCATTTATTCACCGACCTAGAATTTTACATGTAATAATGAACAACTTTGAAAAAGTTGCTTCCCCAACTGCACAAACATAATCAGCTCACAGGGCTGCTGAAAGCAGCAGTTCTGCCATCTGTCTGCTTATTCCCACTTCATACTTGTGCAGGCACAAGTGTTTGTGAAGCCATGCAATGTTCTAGAGGAAACCAGTCTCTGTGAAAACTAACCAGGGAAAAAAATAAAATTATGACTACATCATTTCTCAATCTGTATAACTGTGCATGCTGGCGCAAGCATGGAAATAAGGGGAAATGACATCACTAATTTTAATGGCAGTGCCACTTCCAGAAATCCATTGATGCAGCAACTTTTCACTAAGTCTAGCAACTAAACCTGAAGAAACAAACATACAAATTTTGGAAAAATACAAGTAATTTTACTTAATCTGCTATTGTGTTCTTGTTAAAGTAAGAAGTGGGAGAAGAAAGGTGAAGTGATGGTGATCTACTGGTTACTAAGTGGAATCAAAGTGCTTACTGGAAGACATTTCAGTGGCAAGATCTTCAGCCCGGCCTCAGTTTCCTCCACTAATAAAACAGAGACAGTAGCACTAATCTGTTCAACAAAACATTCTGCAATACAATTTAAAAAAAATTACCACAACAACAAGGTAATATTCTGTTACAGAGAGACACAGACAGAAATCAGCTCTCTTACGGCAATGAAAGAGTGAAACGGCACAAAGCTGATGCTGTAACCTACAGTGGTCTGGGATGGAGAACAGATACAGGACAATGCAAAGCAAAATGGCTACTCAGAGCAGTGACTCCTAAACAGTTGGTATCTACAAAAGGACAGACATGGATTTACAAAAGACCTGGGTAAAGAAACTCACAGTGGAGTCTCCCTGCCCTCCTTTCATTATTGGTACTCTGATGTAATCACATAGGAGTTATGAAGAGCATATAGGGAAGACTTGCTGGGGTGGCAGGTTAAGTAGGAATCCACAGAGCTGGGTTGTCATGACAGCAGCTGAAAGTATGCAAGAGATGTATAGATCCTGGGTGTTAGAACAGCAAGGACTCCAAATAAGATCATTAGTACATTACATTATTTCAAACACTGAGAAGCATACACTACATCTCATTAATGAAACACGGACTGCATGATAACCATTTGCATTGGTGAGGGTGCATGAGGGTCTAGGACATAGACACAAGAAACCGTACCCATTAATACTGGTAAAGTACCGGTTTTCACAAATTTCAGTCATGCTATACATAAGAGGAAACAAGTGGCATGCACTCTGGTGGACCAACTCACTCAAGTCTCAGCTGAAGCTTGAAAACACACCACATGAGCTCCATCCCATTTAAAAGCAAAGTAAAACAGAGGAAACTAAATTCCAACAACCCCTTACATTCACTTTGCATTCAAACAGACTTGGAGCATGCAGCGACTCAGTAACTCATCCCGGCTCAGAGGAAGTAACTTCCTGACAGACAGAAGTTACTCCCTAAAGTGTCTGAACTCCATCTACAGCAGCACGCCCAGTTCCCTGGCGCAGGCAGGCTGCAAGTGCCGACATGCTGGGCGACGCCGTTCTGGCAGGTCGCTTCCGAAAGCAGGAGGGCATGAGGTTTGAGACATACACTGAGCAAGAGTAGCCAGGGACAGGAATGAAGCAGGCCCTTGGTGGAAGCTCTTGAGGATGGGAGTAACAGGTGTTTATGCGATCTGTTCAAAACTCCGGGAATTTGATGTGGTGGATTACTCAGGGACTCGAGACGTCTAAGGTTGGGTGATCTTCAGGGGTCATCACAAAGCAAGGATTCCGCACAGTTTAAGACCAAAGCAGCGTTAGGAGTGCCTGGCACAGGGAACATACTGGTACACCAGTGCTCACAAACCCGGGACTTGCAGGACAGGTCTCTCAAAGCAGGTACTCACCATCCAACACTGGTGAAGCAGAGGCCCATGCAGAACATATGGACAGAGGGGCCGCCTAGTGAAGGGGTCCCAGTAAGGACTACTGGTGGAGCGAGTATGGAAGCAGCCTACTCGGGCGTCACCAAAAGAGAAGCGTGGATCAGGCACTAACTGCGTGAAGTGCCCACAGCTGGACACAGTCCCCCGTGCTGGCACAAAGGCGAGCTGCGGACAGCGAGGCGCTGCCGGGGCAGGCACGGCCGCGGCCCGGCCACGGGTGTCAGGGAACACGGGGGAGATGCCCCAAGCGGGTCCCACGCACGGGAGGGCTCTCGGGGGCTCCCCGGCGGCGCTCCCTGGAGCCAGCCTGGGGCGGGAGGGCAGCCCGGCTCCCCGCACGGCCGCGGGGCGGGG
>VXBW01002913.1:411017-519064 GCA_013400375.1 Thinocorus orbignyianus | reverse complement strand
CTTTTTCTCCTCCTTCTGCCAAGGAAGTGGAGCAACTCCACCCCGCGTGCTAAAAAAAAATATAAATAAAATAAAAAAAGATAAAATAAGACAAAATAAAAATAAACCCACAAACCCGAGTTCTGCTGGAGCCGTACGCAGAAGCAAAGCCCTTGAGATGGTTAAAAACACCCTGCTAAATAATTCAAGTGACCTGAGATGCCTTTCTCTTGGGAAGAGAATGGAGGAGGGGAAAAAAAAAAGAAAAAAGAAAAGAAGTGAGGGGCTGTGCTGGAGTCGGCGGGCTGGGAGCCTTGGATGTAGTTATTAAACATGCAATCGTGATGGATAAAAGCCAGGGGCTTTATATATATATGTGTATATATATATATGTATATTACTTTCTTTTTTTTTTAATTACAGCTTTGGCAATTACTTTGCATCCGATAAGCAGCAGCTCAGAGTGCAGGCCCTCAGCTGGAGGGCGAGCAGCTGTGGGTGACCCTGCCAGACCACAGCCCTCAGCGCCTGCAGCCCAGGCTTCCTCAAAGCAGCCCAGAGAGAGAAAGATGTGAGTTCCTGCAGTACCTCCCAGCATCTGAAATTAAGCTTACTAACCTACCCAGGTGCGAGGGGAAACATCTTTTATATTAGCTTCACGTATAGATATATTGGAATTTATGGAGAGGCTTGCAAATGGCTATAAAGTACTTCAAAAGCGGTGTGTGTTTATATTTAGAAAATAACACCTCACCCATCAGCGTTATGCAGCCATCTCTGGCATGGGATATAACAGCTGTTTAACATAGAATAGCAGCAATATTGAGAAAAACAAGGGAGTGAGAACTGCTGCATAGAGTTAAAATAATTTTGCCATTTTAGGGAGACAGACGGTCATTATTGAAGCTAAAATGTACTCTACAGAAAGTTTTCACAGTTGCAAACTAGAGAGTTTGGGTTTACATTTCTTGTTGGAGATAGTTTCTCCAGCATCTTCATGGTCTTCATTTTGTCTGGATCTTGAATTATCATGGATTTCAAGATAAAATCCCCAATTACTAAACCTCTAATACTAATGGGTTAAAAAGCCCTTCGAGGGTTTCTGCTCAAATACTGGCCTAAACTTCTCTTGCTTGGATTGTGAAAAATAGCCTGAGGTGAAACAGCTGCAGGGAATAATAGCAAACAGAAAGGAGAAGACTTAGATGGTGTAAAGCAGTCTTTTCCATTTTTAAATGTAATGTTTATGTTGGGAGCTGGAGAATACTTGAGAAGGGAACTCGGTTCTCCTCTCTCAAACAACTTTCAAGTTTCTTTCAAAACAAAGGCAGTGTTTTCCACTTAGGGGATTCATTTGTTTCAAATCAGTTAGTAGTGACACCTTCTGTTGCTTTTGGGAAAATAGTTTCACCAGGTCTTGAATTCTGGCGTTTTCTAATCTTTTAATTGTCCTACATTGTTTAACACCAACATTTGAAAAAATATCAAGTAATTGCCAAGGATTATGATACAGACACAAATATAAATCACTTACGGCACCTGGGCAGAGATTTGTAAGGTTCAGTGTAAGTCTTAGAGCTAAGACTGATACCCTTATGCAGTATCAGGACTGATAGTGATAGTCCACAGCCATCACTTTTTGATTAAATATTGTGTTGCAATGGTCCCTAAATGAAAGGGTAAATTAAATGTATTACTTATTAATTAAAACCCTTACTTTTTCCACCTCTGCAGATGTTCTTTGCTGTACTTGCCTGTAATTGTTCTCCTATTTTACCTCAGTGCAATGTGGCATATACCAAATCTCTTGTAGAAGCAACTGCAAATGCACAAATATAACTGGGGAAATTATTGTTTAGTAGAATCAAGACAACACAAATGTATTATTAAATATTTTTGTCAGTGTCTTGAAGTGGAGAGAACTGCAGACTCGCAAAAGATTTTTCATAGCTCTATGGAAAATTTCCATTTATATTTGAGGACGAGTTTATTCTTTGGGTAAGACAGCCTCAGTTACCTGCCGCATCTGTTTCATCAGCCCTTTGCTTCAGTTAGGTCTCAAGGACCTTAAAGTTTCTTATCACGAGGAACCCTGAATGCACTCAGTTCCTTCATGTATATAGTACTTCTATATTTTGCTAACTTTAGCAGATTTCTCCTGTTGGTTGATAACTATGCTATGCCTCATATGTAGTTAAATGTACTGAGTGAACACAATATAAAACCAAACTTTTTTAGCAATACAAACGGAGTCAGTATGGTAGTACAATTAGATCAGTTTAATTTTGGTGTGATGTAGCCCTCCTTTATGACTCCATCTGTTTAGCACTACTGCTCACCTTTTGTTCTAAAGCCCTGTGATTTTAGAATTGTCACTTGTTACAAGTGAGAGACTGAAATTATTTTTGTAATTAAAAATCATAAGCTGTGATTCTTGAAAAAAGCTGTTAGAGAAATGATTATAAGAAAAATAGGATTATTTGCAGAAAGATATTTCTCAGTGATCCAAAGCTGCTCGAAGGATTGCCCTTCTTAAAAAAAATCAGAATGGCTAGTGTCTGGGGGAAATGGTATCCTAACAGACATGATCCAATTCCTTTTCAATCTGAGGTAAGATTAGCACTGACTATAGTAGTGTAAGGCAGGTTGTTCTCAAGTAAGCCAAAAGATGATCTATGTTCTCATTATCTTACAATCTAATTACAAGATAAGAAAACCAGAGCAAGGAAACAATGAGCCAAAATTGAGCTGCATCAGTAGGCGGGAGGGATGTAATCCTTGCCTTATTAGTATCAATTCTTTTAATAGGCACTGTGACAGGATTTAAAAGGGTCCTTAAAATAGCGCATTTAGGCTGTGGTTCCCTGTGCATTTCTGCAGTAGTGTAATGTTGGTTTAAGCAGCCCTACCTCAGCTAATTGTTCTCTTTCCTGTCCCACCCATTCTGTTGTGTTCATACAGCTGTTTGTGCAGATGTGAGGCAGAAGATCAAGCTGAAAACAATTATTCTTTTCCCTTGATTACTTCCCAGCCAAATCAGTTCTCCAGTCAGGTTTCTCAGAGGGCTGCAAAAAATCTGTGTTGGCCTTTCGGAGTGGCTATACAAAACTGAGAATTAATAGCCTTGGGCATCTTAAACAATACTGGTGAAAAATGAGAAGATGTAGCCTAAAGTGACGTTGTATGTATTTACGGGGAAACTGTCAGAAATCACAGAAGTGTTAGAATTTTAAGTAATAGGTGAAGAAAACCGGTTGAGAAAAGATATGAAAGATGCAGGGTGGATAATGGGCCTTGAAAGTGAAGCAAAGTAGTTTATGGTTGAGACTGTAGAAGTCAGAGCTAGGGTATGAAAGAAAGGGAAATAGAACTCCCTCTTTTCAAAATATATAATTTTTCAATTTCTTAGAACTAAAGGAAACATTATACCACAGTTAATCCTGTAAAAACCAAATTCCACAAATTGAACCATGTAAACAGCTAGCATCTCTATAAAGGTGTTGTTGTTCTAGTTAGTTATTATTCTGGAGAAGAGTCTGTACTTACGTCTCTCAAAATTCAAAGGTTAAATTCTATCTTTGTATCTTCCTGTCATAGTGATCTTTTTTGGATGGGCCTGCCTTAAAACTGGAAAATTTACATGCTGAGAATTCCTTTGGTCTGAGGAATTTCCACCCGTTGTAGAGACAGGCTAGACAGCTCTTCCCTTGCCGTGCAGCCTAAAAGGCATTCTATGTATAGCTGGGAAGAAAGTGGGTTTGCCTGTATTGCTTTCTCACATTATTCCCGAACTGGTCGATCACACTCTTGAGGCTCGTGTGAGATTTTCTCAGTATATTATGCTTGGACATAATAGTTACTGTTCTTCAGTACGCTCCCTGTCTCAGCTGTCCCCAGGAGAAATTAGATGCAGCTCTGAATCTAGGCCAGAAAGTGTGCACAAAATCCAATAAAGTTAATGAAAGTTAGCTTGCACATGTCTGAGAACAGTAATTGTTCCTACCAGTTAGAGGCCATATCCTGCTATTGTTCCATACATCAAGCCTCTATTGAAGTCTCTTCTAAAAAATCTTGAACAAAAAGTCATCTCAGGATGTGATACCAGTCAGCAGACAAAAGGTCCTCACATGTTATGTTACTGGAATTCTGGTCCTGTTTCATATTTTGATCTACATTAGAATTTCACCATACTGTGAATTCAATCTGTGTTATTTTAAAATTAACATTGTTTTACAGACATTTTTCACTCTTATGCAAATTTAGGGTTTGGTCCTGTTAAACCATCTGTGCATGGAGCTTGCACTGCAGAACTGGACATCAGTTTGTTAAAAAAACCACCACAAAACACAACAGAACACCCAACACAAACAAAAAATCCCCCACCAAAACAATCAAGAACACCAAAAATCCATTCTAAAATGCTATTTGACAAACTAAGCATCTAGGACTGGACAGTTTTCTAACTAGAGATAAAAACATTAAATGTGTCAATGAAATAAAAAAAGTTAATTAATTAGAAACCTAAGGATCAAAGCACTTGCAGTAAATGAAAGGTGAGGCTAGTAGTAGCTTTGTAATGGAATTCTTTTCGGTTAATTCTGTAAGCTGGAATGTTCCTCAAATATTATGTTAATGCAATATCCTCTCCTGTTTGAATGCATTTTTCCATTGTACAGTGATAAAAGGAGATGTAGCTTACAAAGCTATATTCTCAGTACAAATTCACCATGGTTTCATTGAGGTCAGTGGAGCTACAGTGATTTATGCTAGCTGATACATTAATAATAAGCCTTAGGACATATTTTTTGACGTGGCTGTTTGTAGCTGGTCTCCTTCACAAAATGTTTTCCACTGATGTAGTGCAACCACATGTATTAATAGTGTTTCTCACTTCTGAAGAGTCTAAAGGGCTAGCTGTAAGAGTTTTAAGTTAATAAATTTAGAACAATGTATAGGTGTCTGTTTATCAAGTGCAGTCACACAGCCACCCCTATTGAAACAGCAACAATCTTAATAGGACACAACAATTGAAGTATATTAGGGAAAAATGTAATAATTAATTTTCAAATGAGTGAGTAAATTATGAGGGGAGAATACAATTGCTGAGAATTAAAATCTGATTAAGACATCGTGATTACATGCCTGTTTGTTTCTAAGAATTGCACTAGATCTTTAACTGTCCCAAGTGGTCAGTACTTGATTTTGTACCTCAACTAGAAACACCAGAATGAAACTTTCATGTAAATTTAGTTAATGCAAGGAGCATAAATTTCAGAAAAGAGGGGAATGTTAGCAATATTAATTGATTGTTAACGATGTTAGTTGATTAGGATGACAGAAATGCTCCCATGTAAGGAAGCTAACTGGCATAAACTTTGATCTTCCTTTTGATGCAAGACTGTGATGAGCTTCTTTTTCAGATGTTATTTTTCTTGTGAAAATATGTAATTTCTTCTGGCTGTTGCTTTTGCTGTCTTTTTGCACATATTATCTAGCTTTTGGTGTGAAGGAATTCCACCTTCATTCCTCTAATGGCTGTTTCTTAGCTTAGGTTCATGCTCCCTTGCTCTGGTATTTTACACTGTTCAGATAGCATAGAAGCTGTCATCTCTTTATTCCTTTCAGAGAAATGGGATATGCTGTTCTTTTCTCCAAAGACTGCAGAGTTTTCTTTAATCTTTGTGAGCAGCAAAAAATCAGTGAATCCTTCTGCTTACCCTTTACCATTCTCACTTCTATAAAAGAACCTGTTAATCTTAAGATGGTCAGGAGTTACTTCCAGTGTTCACTTTATACTGGATGTTTTTAGTCATACATCATGAAATATTTTGGTTATTGTTTTAAAGGAGTGTTCAGTAGCTGCAGTAGAACTGTTGCAGCTTATAAAAATATGCATGTCAATCATAAGTATTTCTCCTTCTTCAGCATTGCAACGTATTATTATTTATTGAATGTATTTTTTCATTTTTCCCAGAAGTATTAACGTTCTTTATACTCAATGCCTAGATTACTTAACCTTATATCTTACAGTGCTTCTGATCTGTACATGTCACCCTGAATGTCATGTCGATACTCCTTTCTGTGACTTGTTTTATAAAAATCCCCATTTATGTCACTTTGGTGCCCTTGTCGTTCTCTTTTTCTGCATGAACTAAAAACTGACAAATGCCAGTATTTTGCTGTAAAGGTGCTCCTGCTCCAGTGCTATCAACCTGTAACTGCGAAAATCACTAAATACATTGTCTTTAAAGACCCTAGAGATATAAATAGAATGTTAATTAATAGCAGATGTTATCCTTTGTGGAAAAATGCCAGCCGGGCTCCAGCAGAAACCTTTCTCTTTCCAGTTGTTACTTTCATCATTGGCAACTGTGAGTGCAGCCCTAATAAGGCTGATCCTCCTGGCACTTTGGGAGTCACCTCTCACCCTCACCCCTATCTGCTTTCACATGCTCAGTCCTGCAGATTATTCTTTTCTTTTTTTTTTCTTTCGTTTGAGTGTGGTAGCAAAAACCAAACAGCTCGTGAGTACCACATTCATAACTACCTTTTGTGTCCTTAATGCCTTAGAGGGGACTATGAAGCCCAAAACCCAAGTCCTGCAAGTTTCTGAATAGAATTGAATCTGTGGGAATTGGTAGCATTCAGTACCTCACTTATTCATAGCTGCTTATTCAGAGTTTTATTGCTTCCTTTCTGTAGAATTCAGGTTCTCCAACGTAATATTTTCTAATGTACTTTCTATTGCAAAAGTCAGTTCTCCTTTCAGACATGTATAAATCAAATTACTCCAATTAAGTCAATAGAATACCACCATTACAGAATTATGAGTTCAAAATCAGACCTTCTCAACCTGTAGGTCCCCTTGTAAATTGATGAATGATTTGTCTGTCCCTAGGTCTCCTGAGCTATGCTCTGCTTTCAAGGAAAGGGGTATTTATATAGATACCTGTCCATGCACACACAAATTCCATTAAACAAAAGTGTACATCTTCTCATTCTTCCTATCTCCCACATTTGTCTTTCACTCTAGGGAAGGACCTTCAGGCTGCCTGCCGGCAGTGATAATTTTTGTCACAGTTATTTAATGTATAAAATAAATGTGACATTATTTTTTTATAAAAAACTGCTGATACACATGCAAGCTTCAACAAAGTTTCACCTAATTGTTGGCATAGTAGTGTTAGCCCCCTTGTTCACTATTTATGATATTACTGCTTTCACATTATCTGTATAACTCAGTTGCTCCTGTCTGACATTACAGTAATTAAAGACAGGTCTTTTGTTTTTAACGTGGTCATTATTTAAATAAAAGTATTTAAAAAGAGTAAAGTAAGTAGTATCTCTTCAACTATGAAAGAAGTCATAGCGTTCAGGAAGCACTTTTGCTTATTATGTTTTTCTACTAACCATTGTCAAACATGAAGTTACAGTCTTTACCTTATAGAAATATCTATGATCATCAAGACTTGCGTCTGAGCTTTGGTTTGCATGCTTGTTTTTCTGAATGGTTTCTTCATGGTTAATATTCTAATAATCTATTAACTGCCAGAGGTAGTACAGCGGTAATATATTTTGATTTAAACACTGTACATTTGATCTGAGGAAATTACCATTTCCACAGAGAAAAAACTGAGATAATGCTTAACACTAAAAACATATCCTTCTGTTACTTCATCTGAAAAAAAGAACTCCTTTGCTTGCATATTTTAAAGTAAAACTATTCTTTTTAATTAATATAAATAATAGTAATCTAGTGGTTCAAATTACAAGTGGGGTTCTGGATTTGTTACCATCTCCCTTGAAAATGCATCTTCATAATAATTCATTCATTTTGGTTAGCATTTCTAAAGAGCATTTCAATATTGGAAGAGGAGGAGAAGCCTCATACAGCATGTCAGATCTAAGAACTGTAGCTGAAATATGTCAGGGCTATTATTTCATGGAGTAAATCCTTACAGCTAACATTTATTTTAGATCAGGGACTTAGAAGAAATTTGAAAATGATTTAATAAACCCCTCTATGTATTGAACTCTTCAAGAAAAGCCCAAATTTAAGTCTGAATTCTCGGTTTTTCTATTGCTTAGTTTGTGTTTGTTTCCTCAGGTTGAAGTTCTGCTGTCCAGTGTTATCACATTCAAATCCTGCGGTGACCTGTAAGTATCTAACCTCTAAATTTTCTATTGCAATGGAACAGCTGCATGAAAACTGTGGTGATCACCTCATGAATACTGAAAATGTTTCTTTCGTCGAACTATCCTAATGCATTATATTTGGGGGTACAGTTTGTCCTTTTATATTAAATGCAATGTAGTTCAAGCATATACTCTTATAGTATAATTCATCCACATTTTTAAATACTAGCTCGTAATAATCTCATTCATTGCGTTATAAATGGAAGACTTGCAGCTTATCAGATCAAATTCTACCTGCTTCTAAAGCTACCCTTACTTTAAATCTAGTTCTTTACCTAGTTAAATCATAACTGGAAGATATCAAATAAAAATATTACATTTGCTCTTTGATGAACAATTACCAGGCATTACATATTCAGAGTAAAAAATGGATAGCATTTTATTTTGAGTCCACTAACTAATAATGAATTAGAATAAAGCTCCTGTGGGAACACATTTGACATTCACATGAATAACAGATGAGTTCATTATGATCTCTGCTTATAAAAAGAATGGCAAATGAATTCATAATTATTAAGCATTTAAAAATAACACATTCCCCCAAAAGATACAATTCTGCATTAAATACTCGGCTGTAGTTCAGCTGCAGGGCTTTGAAGAACCTGAAATGAAATGGTAGCACAGCATATAGCTGAAACTGAATGACAGACTGATGATTTGGTCATTTGCCACGATCTTTAACTGCTTGGTAGCCGAAGTAATGAAGATTATTCATACCCTATTTAATGTGTTTGAATTCCTTCTGAAATTTTTAGATTAATCTTGCTTCCAAAGCAGAGAATACAGGTTAGATACATGGTACGTGAAAGGATTGTTCTGTGTATAAGTATAAAGAGGAGGAGTACAGCACATATGGCTACTGACATGTACTCATGTTATGAGTGCCTGTGGGCATCTCATTTGAAATATATATTAGAGTTGAATTTTGTAGGGCTTTTTTGTTGATGGATGTGTGGTTGTATGTATGACAAATACCATTCAGGACTGTTATTTTGCTAGAGGTGACATTCTCAAATACTTGCCAAGCTGTCACATTAGCATACCGCTCACAGCCTGGCAGGAGACAGCTCTAATGTGAATTGTAACCTCTGCCCTGTGGTGACACTAAGAGCACAAGGGTCGCAAAGGTTGACTTGTCTGCCAGACAGTGAGGGAAGTAAGAGATGCCAAGAACAAAGTTCAGAGAACACTGCAGTAGACTTGCAGAGGAGAAGGGGGATAAGGAAAATCCTGTTCTTTAAACTAACTGCAGCAAGGACATAAACAGGAAAAGTGTCAGAAGTAGATTGAATTAAGATTGTTCTAAGTGCTGTCAGCACCTAAAGAGATGCAGAATTCTTGTCTCCCCAAATCTTGATGGCATTTATGGAGGTGGAGTGAAGAAGATTGGGAATTTCTGTATGAATTCTAACCCTGTGGGTAGCCCTCCTTGATCGCCATATGCAACTTCCATATTCCTCTTCCCAGTACAGAGGTAAGGAGATGTGTGAAAGATCTTGTGTGCATATAGATTTTAAAGTCACATTGCTACCATGTTTTCCCAAATTCCCTTCTCCTTAGCAGGAGCTCAGGCTCTAACACAGCTATGTTGCCATCAGATGTGTTGTCTTGCTGATATCAGGAGGAGAAGAAGCCATATCAAATGTGATCATATTTATATTTCACTCAGAGGTCTGAAGCTACAGTCTGTCATGAGGTAGACTCGATGTGTTTGAGAAAAAGGGCTGTAAAAGCAAAAAGTGCAGAACAGGGACAAAGTAGAAGGAAGGGTCTTAGGATTGTGGAGGGTGAGGGCCATGCTGTACAGTCCTGAAAAGGGCCATGAAGACTAAAAATATATTAACCAAACCAGAATTCTGTAATATGAGTACACTTTTCTAGTCCTGCTTATGTAGCTGCCACTACTAAGGAAAAATAAATCAAAATATTAGAAAAGCCATTTGCGCTGTTCAAAGTTTCTGGAATTATTTGAGAACTGTTAAATGAAGATTATTGAAGATAAATGAAGATGTTAAATTAAATTATTTCTTTCTGCTTTGGAACCAGAATCACCAAATAAGCTTCAGAAGCAGCATAGCTGCCAGTGGAAGAATATGATTTATACACTGCTGAATTACACTGCTTTTAATTTTAAAAGTCTGTTGACACTATCTGATTTAATTTCTGACTTAATCTGGGTGGGTAGAGTTTGGAACTAGGGCTGAACTGATTCTTCAGAGGGAGGTGAGAACTTCCCAGACTTAAATTGAATAGATAAAAACTAATTGTGTATCAGGGAAACTAATTGTGCATCAGGGAAACTAACTCCTTCCTGAGTCCTGTGGATTGCTGGCCAAAATATGTGGTTTGATTACATTGCAGAGTTTCAATTCTTACTGGCCCCATGAGGACAGTGCAGGAAACCTGTTCTATCTGCGATGTACAAAGTGAGGGATATGAACCATGTCTTTTATAGCAGCCTTCCAGTACCTAAAGGGGACCTACAGAAAAGATGGGGAGGGACTCTTCTATCAGGGAGTGTAGCAATAGAATGAGGGGTAGCAGTTTTAAACTGAAGGAGGAGAGATTTAGATTAGACATCTGGAAGAAATTCTTTACTGTGAGAGTGGTGAGACACTGGCACAGGTTGCCCAGAGAAGCTGTGGCTGCCCCATCCCTGGAGGTGTCAAGACCAGGCTGGATGGGGCTTTGAGCAACCTGGTCTAGTGGGAGGTGTCCCTGCCCATGGCAGTGGAGTTGTAATTAGATGAGCCTTAAGGTCCCTTCCAGCCTAAGCTGACCTGTGATTCTATTCATACATTTACAGATTCCAAGACCAAGAAGATAATACTTAGCCATTCATGCTAACTACCCTACATACACCCTTTTTTCCCCCTGAAAGATAAATTAAAAGTTTGGAGGTTTTTTTGAGTTTGTTTTCTTTCACAAAGCTGATGCATTATGAATGCATTTCTTATGAAACTTTTAAAGTTTCTATTTTAAAACATTTAACATCTGTTGGAAAGAGTTACTTGTTTATGCAGCATTTAATATTACAATGTATTGAGGACTGTCAATATTTGAGGTGGCTGTTATTATTAACACGTGCACAGGAAGAGAAATGAAAAATGTACATGCTTTTTACTTATGAAAATCTGGTGGCATTATCTTACTATAACTACTTAGAAGTTAGGACGTCAAAAGACAGTCTGCTTTAAAAATGTTGGGTGTGTCACTAAAGTCAACGTCACTGTTGACTCTCTGTCATCTCTGGTCATTAGTGTCCCAGCCATATGCTCCCTCAGCAAGGCCGCTGCTGGTCATCATCCAACATCAGTGTGCAAAAAACTACCATAAGAAACATTATCAGGAAGTTTTCTGTTCCTTATCAAGGTATTACATTGCAAGTAAGTTCTTCCAATGTTTGCTTTTAATTTGCTAGTAAAGCAGGGTGGTCTGTTGAATCACCCTCAGTGGAAAAAGAGAATCCACTCCGCAAAGCTTGTATAAATCTGTAAATTAGTTACTTTTGATAAAACCAGACAGCTGTGGTCACTGAGATTTATTTTTGAAAATTAGGAAGGGAAAAGCAGTAGAAAGGAATTAATACTTGCAAGAATCTAAGAATCAGAGGAGAAAGGGCAAACTTCATACAAGATTTATTTGAATTTTTTAAAGGAAACAGGTACATTTGTGAGAAGATTTTAATAATTTCTAGTCGGGTTAAAGTCTTGGCTTCAGAATGTGCTTAAAATAAAACAAATCTTAATCTGAATCACCTCAATTTATAATATGTTGTCTTGCAGCAGATACCAAAACATGTTTGTTCTAGATCTTATGAAACAATAATTACAGTAAGTAAAGGCAATTGGCAGTGATTGATATACTAATAATACACTGCATTTCAAACATTTGCTTAAAGTGACTTCAGCCTGTTATTTTATTGCTAGAGAACAAACCTCTCTCAAATTGCATTTGTCTATCACTAAAATGCTCCAGTGGTATACGCTATCCAAATTGAGGCTAATTGCTAATAATTTAATTACCAGAAGGTTTGCTATTATCAGCTTTGTTTATGTAAAAAGGAGATTAAAAAATAGTTTTTTCTTCCAAAGTGCTGTGCAAATTTCATCTGCTCTTATTAGATGTCTATCTCATAGGAATGATATGAGATTCCTCTCATAAGAGGAAAAAGATAACCAAATATAATATAGGACTCAAAAAAATTTTTGGCTTGGCAGAACATTACTCATACGTGTTAAATCTGTACTACATGTTAGAATCTTTCTGTTCTACTTTCCAAGTAATGTTACTATAACAATTCATGTCAAGAAAGGAATAAAACTTGTGAGTGTAGTATGCATATACCACATATTTAGGAGAAACATGTACAGATGTTTTCTTCTTTTTAAAGGTTTTTTTTTTGTTTGGTTGGTTTTTTTTTTCAGTACCCCATCTTATGCCCCAGTGCTCTGATTCAAAATGTCGAGAACTCAGAGATAGGTTCATTAGGAAAACTTATATATCCACTGCATCCCCAGACTTGTATTAAATAACATAAAATTACATCTTAACTCTTGTGAAGATGTGCTGTCTGAAATTTCAAAGAGATTAAAGTATGTGAGTTGCTCTAAGAACAATTCCTTTTAGCTACTATTTTGATAATTATCTTTATATTGTATCTCACTGATTCTCAATTATATTTATTTCAAAGGATGGGGAGGTCTCTTAAAATAAGTGGTATTTTTACTTCAAAAATTCAAAAGAAAAAAGATGAAAAGCTCATCATAAAAGTTATAGCTACTTGGTGGCCTCTGGATGAAACTCATTCCTTTTCCACAGCATTGTCCTTTCTCAAAGCCAACAGACAAGATGAGGAAAATCCAATTAGTTCCTTACCCTCTGTAATTTAGGAACTGTATTAACTAGATGATTAAAATTCAGCTATATACATCATTGCATTTATTAACATACAAATGCACTTAAATTTCTTATTTATGAGCTTGCACATCACTGCTGGTTCACTAGTGGTACAGGCAAATGTAGTTTTATGTTAGTTTATAATGAATTTGTTCGTGCTTGCAAGCACTGGAAATGTGGTGCACTCTTTGTATTTTGAACATTGTAAGAGAATTTAAAAATCCAAGTCATTTATTTATTTTAGTAGACTGCTTGGAAACATTTGCTCTATTTTTTTTTTATTCTGGCAGCTTTTTTACTCCTTTTCCTTCTCTACTCATGAAAATTAAATGCAGGGATGTAATGGTTTAGATCATGTTCTTTCAAGCAACTGAATACATGCCTCTACATGTTAAAAACTCAGTAAATACACGACCTTTTTCCAAAGAAAAGAATCTTGAGGATATAGCCATTCCTCTTCTAGAGGTAATTTCAGAGTTGTGGGGGTTTGGTTTTTGTTTTCCTGTTGTTATTCTGCAGAGATAATTGATTAGAGTTTTATCCAAGGATTTTTGGAATAAATGGGAAGGTCATAGGCTTTGGATTGATGTTTCAGGGCTGCAAGACTATATTTGTCACTATGCCAGAGCCAGCCCAAAAAGGAGGGAGGAAGATCTCAGGTGCTCATGGTTCAACTATCCTGATCTCAGCACAGACTAGAGATGTTTAGTGGCAGTACACAAGTGAACAACAGAGCCTGGGGTTCTGTCATAACCATCCCGTTTTTCCGTGATCATTATGCCAGGACAAGTGTGAAGTGGTAGATGCAGAAGCCAAACCCAACAGTCTCCTTCCTCCACAGGAATTCTCCACTGGCAATCCACAGGTGAAATCTGGCTTGTCCTTCCTAAGTCGTTCAAACTGGGTAGGTCTGGTGTCTGTCTGAGCAGGGAGACAGCTCCTGGGTGGTTGGCCTGGGAAACCCTTCCCTGCCTGAAGGGCTGCAGAAGGGCAGAGCTCCGCCTGCTGTTAAGTTTTCTTTCTTTTCAAACACTGTCAGAACCTGGTACAAAACAGTGCTGCATGCCTGTGCCTATGCAGACTTTGCTGCATAACTTCTAGTTGGCTGGAGAGATAAAAATAATCCCTGACATAAATCAACTTCATTCTGCCTCGGGACATAATTTAAATACTTTCTCCTGGGTGTTCTTCCCTCTTTCTAAAAGCAGCAAGTTCACTTTCTAGCCTTCACACTCTCATTCTAGAAAATGTTTAATGAGGGAGTCTGCCACTGTATCCTGCTGCACAAGGATACGAGCAGTATCAGCTAGAGACACAGCAGCAGAAAGCAGAAAGGTGGTTTAGAATGACTATTGAATATTTCCTTTGCCAAGACTATAGGGCCAAAATGTTGCTTGAATTTATGAATAGAGATGGAGAAAAATTTTGTATGGTTTTTAAATTCCTAGAGGAACAGAGGCTTGAAAGGACTAGGACCGTTTTTGAGATTAGGTTGAATTGGACAAATAGTTTTAATTGAAATAAGAGGAAACATAAGAAAACGTGTTCTCAGTTTTTAAAGGAAATATTTTAACGTGCTTAAAATGAGCTTTTTCATGTTTTGAAACTGAAATAACATTTTTCACTTCAAAATCAGTCTAAAAAAAAGTAAAATATGTTCTGTTTTTTAAATGGCATGAAGCATTTTATTTTAATTGAATGTACTACTTCGGACTTACCTCAAATTAAAATTACTAGTTTTATTATTTTGTAAGAGAAAAAATATTCTCTGTGAGCTCTTTGTGAGCTGAGGTTTCTAATTGCTTCTTTCTGACTTTCTGGTTTGGTTATTGAACTGGAGAAGAATTCACTTGCTCAGCTCTATTTATGAAATCTTCATGAGACACTGTCCTGGTAATCCTCAGGTGAATTGTGAAAAGACATTTGCTTACACCTCTGTTAGTGTGTAAGGAGAGTATTTCCTCTCTTGTGCTGTAGCAGTGTTAGACCTTGAGCCTTG
Source organism: Thinocorus orbignyianus (assembly GCA_013400375.1). Classification (NCBI taxonomy): domain Eukaryota; kingdom Metazoa; phylum Chordata; class Aves; order Ciconiiformes; family Thinocoridae; genus Thinocorus; species Thinocorus orbignyianus. Next base: position 503,991 of record VXBW01002913.1, on the reverse strand, counting down.
CTGTGTACTTTGCCCGTGCTGTACTCCTGTTCTTTGGGACTAAAGTGTAGTGTGCAAGGATTTGTGATTTCAGCAGGCTATAGATGAGAAGAAGGATCTCTTAGTTCCAATGTGATTGTGGGATACCCACCTAACATATCATTAGCTCAGGATACATTGAGTACAACAGACCTTGTCAGTCACAGATTTTTCCCTTGTACTTTATGTTCCTATTCTCTTCCATGTTCCTTGTTCTCTTGTCAACCACCAGTTCGTTTCAAATAAATACAACATTTAAAATTTTTATGTAAAGTTACAGAGAAGGAGATGAGAACTCCAGGTGCCCAGAGAGATTCCCTCTTTTTCTCAGGCTGATCTGGGCAGCTGAAAGGCTGAATCTTCAAATCTAGAGTTCTTCTCCCATTATTTGTATTGACCCTTTGTGGCTTGAGCAGTATGTGACTACTAATATGTGCATAGGATTCCTATCTTTCATAGGAAGATGGTCACAGTGAAAAACTATTACTAAGAGCTAACCTCTGTAATCAAAACAGTTAATAAGAGTTTGCAATCTGAAGAGACACAAATGAGCAAAAGACGGGAGGGGAACACTGTTAGTGCAAGTTTACAGATGGAGAAAGACTAAGCCTTGATTCAGTAAAGTATGGAGGCAGAACCTGAATTTTAGCATTTCCAAATGTGTACATTTCAACATACTCTGTTTGATACTGGCAATGCTTTATGCCTACGCATTTCTAATTTTAACTGTTCTGATTTTTTTTTTTTTTTTTTTTACTATCAAAGAGAGGAGCTTTTATAGTTTCCCTTCAAAATGATTTCTTAAATATAGCAGAGCATCTCCAATCTGAGCACAACAGCAGATTTCCAGTTTTTGCATAGGTATGTGGGTTTTTTCCCCAAAAAAATTTACTGCAACTGTTCAACTGCACACATCCAGCAGAGAGAGAAGCAGGGAGAGACATACACTGACTGGATGTGCTGACTTTTCAATACAAAATAACAGGGTTATTGTATTGCATCAAAGTAAGAGTCTTAGCCTGGAAGGGATATTTCATTGGTATTGAGCTGTGAAAACACAGGCACAGGGTAATGGATCTTAAAATGGACTGGACTGTTTCTGGATGTCTGTATTGTTCAGCATTCATATGAAAACCCTGTGCCCAGCATAAGCAGAGTAACGGGGTGAGACCTTTTCTCAGTAGCATAACCTTTAGGACAAGTTCTAGCAGTCAAGCAGGAAATCAGAATAATGGTACATTCAAGCTGCTTGTCTTTGTCCAGTGCTACGGTAGTAGTTTGAATTTAATGATACAGAGCATGAAGAGATTTAGTCGTCATGTATGCCTTGACACACTCTAGTGGTAGAAACTTGCAGTGCCATTTAAGCGATGGAGCCCAGTCAATTTATTTTCTTTTTTTATACGAAACAATTGTTGCAGTGGATGAAAATTTAGGAGATTGTTATTGAAACCTGACCTACTGTTCAAGTCCCGTGCTTTTATAAAAGTTGTATTTTTTTGTTTATATTTTTTAATGTAAAAAACTATTCTGATTCAGGTATTTAACTTGTTCAATATTTGTAGGGTTTTGAGCAGCATGCCCTGACCTGACTGAGTCATTGACATATGGCCACAATATTTATGCAATATATCAGTCAATAAACAGCACCTTATCCACAGATTCTAGGGACTTATCCTTTAATGGTAATGGATGCAGATCTTAAGCAACCTCATATTTTAACCAACAATCATCAAATAGTAAATCAATAACCACATTAAAAAAACCATATTTATAGGTAAGGTCTAAACCCTTTGCTCATTTTGCTTATTGAACTAATCATTAATGACCCACAGTTTTGTCTTCTGAGAAGACATAATGGACCACTTGGCTGCCTCAGTTCTCTCTTCATTTTTCTCTTCATAGACCTACTCTGTGGCAAAATTCCTCAGAACCCTCAGTGAAGTATCTAAATATATACTTTAAAATCACAGCAATTATAAACATAGTGCAACCTACGGTGAGGTGTTTTCTGCAGGATCAAGAACTTTCTGTTAAAATAATTTTGGTTTGGCTGTGGGCTTCTACTGGTCCTCTGGCCTCATTGCTGTTACACTTTGGGTTGCAGTAGGGTGGAGTATCTTGTGTTTTACTGCAACTCACACACTAACATGACCGAAGTATTCCGTATAGTGTAACTCAAAATTTCCCTTCCTCAGGAAATATTGCTGTTTTGAAATTTGTTTGGTTGCATCACAATGAAAATAAAATCCCGTTCCCTGCAAAGCAAAAAAGTGGAAACATTTCACTCTGATTTGTTATTGTTGCTTACGCAACCCAAACAGATTACATCTACCTAACTCTCTGCCTAGTCTTTCTTCCTCATTATTCTCCATTTCAGGGACGCCTTCTGTTCTTTCCTCAGCTTAACACGGCTGCAGGTTTCCTCTGCGGTAAACCTGTCTACTAGTCAGGGTCATGGCGGGGTTGGGGTGGCTCTGTGTACCCAAATTTCCCATTATCTTTCATTGTCTTTTTGCTAAGGATTTGTTTGTACCTTTTCCCATCTGATTTTCAGAACTATTGCCATCAAATTGTATGTTAGACTTCGTTTTGCTCAGCCATTAAGCAACTTTCTAGTCTTCCTTTCAGTTATCTGGATATAAGAGAGTTATATAGATATTTTAGACTGACTCTTGCTACCCTGCCTCTGAGGCTTTCTAATTTTATTTCTTTAAGAACCTTTCTTTTTATATATAGTAAGTTACTCCAGTATCAGTAAATCTAAATGTTCCATCTAAATGGAAATACTTAAATGAAAATATGCCTTTCCCCTAACTCCCTGGAGATGCTTGCTTTGGATTTAAGAACCAATATTTTCTAGACCAGTGCAACTCAATCCTAAATATTGGAAAGATGCTGACCCAAAATTAGAACTGGGGTGAATGAGTAAATCTCCCATTGAAGTCAATAGGAATACTGCCAGTTTACACTGGGAATGAATTAGACCTTGGGTTTTTTGCATCCTCGTTTGAACTGTCATCCTAAAATAGCATTGTCAGACTAGATATATCATAAATTTGCAGTTATGTCATAATAATCATGTCACTGTTAGTGATTAGATCAGCTTTAGAGTTTTTATTCCCTGTCCTATTGCCAAGTTCCATGAGGACACAAGCTGTGATTTAGATCGGAGCTCTGAAATTTTTTTTCTTGTGGAGTGGACAAGGGACTTCCAACACTATTATGCATTCATACATATCTACATGCAGCCATATTTGGGTAATACATTCTTTTTGCTCCCTGCTCTGTAGTGATATAATTAGAAATGGAACTGCATTTACCGTTCTCTGGGAGCTGTGCTATCTGGAGATCCACACTCCTGGTGAGAGGGCCTAACTTTGGGGAACAACTCACAACCATTTTTGATCTAGACTCTAAATCCAAGCAAAGAATAAATCGAGTCATAAGAAAAAAATAGAAAATGATGGATAAGTGAGCATCTGAAGAGCACCACCTTGAAACATTCAATCACTTGTATTGGATCACTGCTGCAGAGGGTACAGCAAAGGGCCACAAATATGATTAGGGGACTGGAACATCTCTCTTATGAGGAAAAGCTGAGGGACTTCTGGAAAAGAGAAGACTGAAGGTGGATCTGACCAATACCTATAAATACTTAAAGGGCAGGTGTCAGGAGGATGGAGTCAGTCTCTTTTCAGTGGTGCTCAGTGACAGACAAGGGGTAATGGGCACAAACTCGAATGCAGGAAGTTCCATCTAAACATGAGGAGGAATTTCTTTACTTTGAGGGTAGCAGAACACTGGAACAGGCTGCCCAGGGAGGTGGTGGAGTCTCTGTCTCTAGAGTCATTCAAAACCCGCCTGGACAAGTTCTTGTGCAACCTACTGTAAGTAGACCTGCTTTGGCAGGAGGATTTGACTAGATGATCTCCAGAGTTCCCTCCAGTCCCATATCCTTCTATGATTTTGTGATTCTGTGAGTGAGCCATGGGTAGTTGGTCTAATGTCTGGATTTTGTAAGCTGCAGCTCCTGACATTCACTGATGCAATAATCAGTGTCAAACTATCCAATTTTTGATAATTAATGTGCTTGCTTTGTCCATCTTTGCATTTCAATCTCATTTCAGATGACTCTATGGTTTATCTTTTCATCTACTTTAGGCTGCCATTATAAATAAATGAACATTTGGGTATTGCATGTCAATGTCTTAGAAGTCCCCTCAGGGGCTTCCTTTACAGGAGGGGTGTCTATCTGTCTTTAAGACAGAAACGGTCAGACTTGGAGCAGAGAAGTTATAATCTAGAGAAGGCTAGAAAAATAGTTTCAATGGATAACAGGAAAAAATTAACTAAGCACGTGACTGTCTCAATTACCTTTAGTAAAATAATCTCAGCCACACTGAGGATTTATGTTTTCTGGTACAGTTAAATGAATATCACTGTTCTGTACTCAGAGCCAGTTAGGATTCCAAAATAATATTGCTCTTTTCCCTGGCAGTTTAATGGAGATATATTGACAGAGTCTTCCATCTGGCATGCCCAGACCATACTTTGCAGTGCAAATGTTACTAACTATGTTATCTGTTATTTCTTTGCAAGGTGAGAAATTAACACTGAAGATCTTTTTTAAAAATGTCACCAAATAAAGATATTTTGGGCTGTGAAACTACAAGCTTTGTTATGTGGCTATGGTTCCATTCTTTTACTTTAAGGTACTACTGCTAGGAGACTTAATTTGGAAGTTTTGAATAGTTCTTCCTTGTGTTTAAACAGTTTGGTTGCCTTCATGAAAAAAGCAAGTTTATGTTAAAATTCAGGAAGTATATTACAAAAAGTGCAGAGGGATTATAAGGGAAGCCAGTGCATTGCAATCTAAAAATTCTGTGAGGTGGCTCATTTATTTGCCCCATGACTCTATAAAGTCACTGGATAGACAAATGCATTATGCAGATGGAGAACTGGAGACAGAGGTTATGCGATGCCCAAGGCCATTCAGTGAGTCAAAGCTGAGCCAGGGTGAAGTTCCCATTTTATTGTGCCTATTAATAACACCAGCACAGACAAACTACATGAAAGAACTAAATTTGGGGGCTGTGTGATGTCAGCACGCTCTGGAAGGCTGAAATACCATTTGTTTTTATCTAACTAATTATTAGACATAAATATGACTAGATCAATATCTTATCTGAAGGCCTTCTCGTACATAGTTGTAATAATCTCTTTCCTCTTTCCCAGCTGAGGCCTTTTGTTTTTCCTTTGCAAACAGAAAAATGATTCATTTCAACCATTTCATAGCTTCAGCTTTTGAGGACTGACAGCTGAATACTGTGTCTGGCATCAAGACAGACATAGTCACAGCATAAATGAGAGACAGCGTTAACAAGACCCAAATTTTGCCTGCATTTGTTAACCTTGTTAAAAGGAGTATTTACAGTTAGTAGACTATTGCTGCATTGATATATGGTACTCTTTGAGTCTGTATATCTTACCTAGTTTTAAAGTTAGTGACTTCAGTTACTAGTAGAAGGTGGCAGAAGAAATGATACTGCATAATGAGAAGTCAGAGTTAGGATCTGGTGTATGTCATTAGTGTCTGTTAGTGACTTGCCTTAGTGACTTGGGCTTGGACTTCCAAGAATGAATACCATTTTTAGATGCCTTTGCTAATTATTCTCCTTGTTAGGATTGCTGACCTGATTATTATGCGTAGTAAAACCAAAGTCAGTCAAGAATCAGAAAGATTAGAGAAATACCCACTAGAGCTGATAGTTTGACAGATTTGATGGGAAAGGTTAAGGAGCCTATTGCAGCTGTGTTGAACTGGAGCCAATGTCTAAAAAGCCAAAAAATTGTATCAGGGATTATTTCTATCTGTTTTGCAGACTACAAAGCATTATCATGGAAATTCATGAAATGATAATGACAATGGTTTGTTTTCCCAACTAGTTTTGTGGGAAATTATTCTGTGATTCAGCTTCTGGTGATATGAGAGCTTATTGCATTACGATCTCAAGATAATTTAAATACTTGAATATTGTGGAATCTGCGAATGACTATTAGGGATGGAATTTCAGTCATAAATTTTGCAAGGGTATCTTTCAAAAGTTTGAAAAGAAAAGCCATTAATTTCTAAAGGTTGATCACAACAGAAATGTTGATTTCTGCTGAAGGCTGCTCTCTGTAGATACCACAGCCTGTGAAAAGACCTCCAGTATACAAGTGAAACATACTGTAATCTATCTGGCAGCTGTAGAATCTACATAGAAACTGAGTTACAACAGTCTGACATGTTTTTGACAAAAATTTTAGACTTGGTGTTTGAGTTTTGTTGCTCTGATGTCAAACAGACAAATCAGTTTAGATCAATACTATAGTTCCTGTCTCTCATCCATGTGGCATTCAATTTCATTTTCTTTTGGGGAGAAAGGAAGTAAGGGTCTCAGTCTTCCCCTCCCTCTACAGTGAGACCAGCTTGTTGGACTATGGAAGTCAACTTGTTTTTTGAGCAAAAGAGGGAAAACCTTAACATTAAAATAACTTTTTGGTACTTGTTTTCACTTTAAATACATTCAAGATACCCTCATCTGTGCAGCCTCATAACAGATTTCCTGGATTCTTCAGAATATCAGCAAGAACCAGGTTTGCTCCCTTCATTCTTTGCTAGCTCAAAGGGATGGTTTCATTTGTGTGTCTTAAAGAGGCTGATGTTATCACATCGATGTTTATCTTAGTCTTTGTACGGAGATCCAAGTGATGTCCAAAGGAGCAACATCTGCAAAAGTAAATTATAGCATCTATCCATTTATCCATGCATTTCATCCAGGAACTGATTTCTATCTCACATATTAGTAAGTATCACAGTGACCTAGAAAACAGTCCTGGAGTGATTATAGTGTTTCAGCAACCTGCAAAAAGATACAATGCTTTTGGTAATTGATCATGCTCCATCTTAAAACAAAGACAGTTAGGATTCTTGCTCCCTTCTCACTACTGCAGTGTATTCTAGTTGCTATGCTTGATTTGTATTTGTTTATTCTTGGGCCAGCATCGCAATATATCTTAATTTCCCTGATGATATCTTTACCAATAGCACACATATATGTATTGATCTTTTTGTATTGTGAGTGACAGGAACAATATAATATTCCAAACAGGGACTCACACATATTTATAGGATGCCATCAGTGCTGTACTGTCTCTAGTGTCATTATCTTTAGTGGCATATTGTAAAATGGGTTTGTCTTTTTCTCAGCTGTATCACATTGGGAAGAGTTAGATGGAAGCAGCTGCACTTTACCTGTCTGCCTATCTTGCATACTTTCTTGCATACCTCTGAGGTTCTCCATTCCTGTGTCACTCCCACCCTGCTGTCCAGGCCCTGTAGCTCCTCTCTCATCTGTCCAGATAGTCCATACTACCGCCCTGTGCTTCTCTAGGTGAGAGATTGAGGTGAGAGCCAGAAGCTTCCAAGGCCTAGTGCTGCAGTGGGATGATGTGAGAAGAAATTGAGATGGGAGGATCAGAGAGAAATGGGCTGCAGAGCATCTTCATGCTTCTGCTGCCACCTGGGAGAGAGCTGAGGATTGCTGGTGCTGCCAGGGTTCAGCAGCTAGAGAAGACAAGGCTGAGCTACTCAGACTGGCCAAGCCTCCTCACACGCATCTGCAGTTGCCACTCTGAGCTGCTTCCTCATTTATTTATTCCTGCCTCCGATGAGCCTTACATTTCTACTACATTTCCTCTCATTTCTGTTACTCTGTAAAATTCCTCCTCTAAACTGATGCTATGTCCCAACAAATTACCAGCAAAATTTGTCAGGTTTTTGTTGCAGAGTCCAGCTCTATGAGATTATTAAAATTCAGACCCAGTCTTTGAAGAATTCTTTTACTGTTCACTTTTTGTTGATGATTCCTCTTTCAACACAGTCCCCCAAGTGGATTTAACAGAATTAGTCTGGTGCAAAGTGACAGCAAGGAAAAATAAAACTGTTCCTTCAATTTTAATGAGGGGCTCAGCCATCTGATCAGGTTGTTGCAGTGTAGTAAGTTACTGCATGTCAATGGAGCCATTGAGACTATAGGCATTTTTAGTCTAGCCATTTACAAAGAAGTGCAGTACCAATTAAACCTTTATTTAACTGAATTTTAAGCTAGAATTGAAAAGAGTAAACTTTAAAAAAAGGAAAAACAAAAACTAAAAGGCAAATGAAGAGAATATAACTGGCCAGCTACCATGGCTGTGCTCATACACAGTAAGTGACTTATTTTAATTTTAGTGTGTGTCTGAGGATGTCATTAAAATTGGAGGGACCCACTTCTGTGGTTGTTCAAGTGAGGGACTAACTGTGTTTTTGACTCATGTCCTGATTCTAGAACAACTTCTCCTGTAAATCAGCCTGGGTTCCACTTTAGCCATTGCCCTTATTGATATCTATTAGCCCTTCATACATACTTGTCTTGTTATGGGGTGCCTGGCATCATAGCTGCTACTAAATTATAAATGTGTACATTTACAGAGTCAGTCAATCTTTAGTATCTTGTGTGGGGCTGATTTAATGTATATGCACACACACACAAAAAGAAGTTTATTAACATAGCATGAGTGTATCCTAAGTTAGGAACGTCTGGAGAGTTGTTAATCCCCTTCTCTAATGAAGATGGGCTTTTCAGCTTCCAGAGAGCTCCTGAATGCAACAGTTTGTTTTAAAAATAAAAAGCTAATGTATCCTAGATGGCATCTGCTTTTTCATTATTCAGATTGTTTCCTTTCTGCACATATTGTGAAATAACGTGCATTGTCTTTCAAATTATAATATTTATCCAAGGCACAATTTAGTATGACATTTTCTAAAATGAGCCCAAACAAGCACCAATTGAATGGTTATCTGTACAAGTGTATCACTGTGCTGAGTTTTATCTCACCGAATTCCCAAAACACTCAATTCTACACAGACCTGTGCTGTCGGTAGAACTTCCTTCAGTCAACTCTTGTTTGTGCTGAGAGTAACTTTTTTTTCAAGAAAGGAAAATATAGGACCTTGATTTACATGCATGCCTTGTAACTTGTCTAATGACATGCCAGTTCCTCTGTTAACAGTAAACAATCAAATGCTTTACTAACTTTTAGCAAAACGCATCCAGCTATAATAATTCCTTTCTTCCCATGGTCTCTGGGAAATGTATCTCAAGATTTCCAGCAAGCTAAGTGCTAACATTTGGGATTGAGTATAAAATGGAACTAAGGACTAAAGGATTGATTGATATTTCTCATTAAGCTGATTTAATATCACTGACATCAGTGAAACTGAGGCAGAAATTCACTAGTGGGAGGAGAGAGCCAGGCTCAGAGATCAGTCTTACATTCAGAAGCAACATACACAGTACCACAGAAATTGTCTTAAAATTGATGAGGGGCTTTCAGAAGCAAATATACTACTTTCAGAGCCTGATCCTAAATCTATTGATACTAGTTTACGTTTTGACTTTTTGCTTCTAGTGTTCTGAGTTGTAAGTCATTATATTCTGGATGGCTTTTTTAAAAAAAAATTTCTTTATATATTAACATCAGAACTTTCCCCATACTGAAAATTAATCCTTAAAGACCTTCCTTTCACTCGTGTACATACAGCAGTTGCCCCCTCCCTCCAGTTGGTTTTATAAATCACTCAATAAGCATTTGCAAGCTAGAAAATGAAAAAAAAAGTTTTCCCGTATGGAAGAGGTGAAAGGTGAGGTTGGAATAAGTTCCTAAAATACCATTTCAAAGGCTATTCTAACTTTGTTTCTCTGCAGACTGTAATATCTCAGCATTTTGATAAGAAATGTTATGGAGCTATGACTGTACAATATGCTTTTGTCTGTTCTAGCAGCACACACAGGTAGCTTGTGATGGCTGATTCTATTTGCGGGCTTCCCTGCCTCTAGTGCAAAGTTGGGCTTTCTGAAACCTCTCCTAATAGGACAACAAGCACTGAGTTGCAGTCAGTTATTTGGTTGATGTACATTAAGCCCCTCAGGGGAATTCTCTGTTTGCAACCATCATATTAGTGAACGTGAAAGGATAAAGCATAAGGCAATTCCAGTTTTTCTAAAAGGACTGAAGTACAGGAAAGGACTAAAAGAATCTCTTTTCCAGTTTCTGCCACCAGAGATTCCCAGAATTTGGTTTGTACATTCATTAGACATGATCAGTTCATTAGACATGATCAGTGTTCATCTTCCTGCACTAGTATGTGTAAGTAAAATGTCCCCAAGGATGTTAAACTATTTTTACAAGTATTTCAATAAAATAGTATGTCCTATAATACTGGAATCTGCACCATTTGTGCAGCACTTACTTGGTGCATTTCTGTGAGTATATATAAAAAGAACGGCATGATAAAACCTATTCATTTTTAGTACAGCTCAGTCTGCTGCATTGGTTTTATGCTGTATATGTCTTTGTAGTGTTAGCGCACTGCTATGTGGCAGCTTAAAGGTGTTATAGCAGAGCCAGTACACAAGACGAGAAGGATATCTATATAACTGTAAATCAGCAGTAGCAGGTATTTTTTATAATGTTTCCATCCACCGTACAAAAAAAAAAAACATTCCCTGATTTGAATAATTTGCTGAGCTAAATAATAAAGCTAACAATATACCTAAAACAGGGAAGATCAGGCAATAGAAATACCCACAGTTTCAATCAGGATTACAAATTACAGATCTCCAAAAGATGCTGAAATGGAAGGAAAAAAAGCTAACCCCTGGAACTGATCAAAATCAGTGTCAGTCATTGATTTCTAGAACACACAAAGAGACGGTGAGTATAAATGTGTTACTTACAAGTGCTGAGGATTTTAGGGAATGAAAATGGAGACCAGGAGCTGGAGACTGCCTGCCATGCCAGCCAGCAGTGTTGATTTGGAAGCGATGGACACAAATAAACGTTCAGCAAAGCTTAAAAAGCTGCAATGCAAGGCTAGCCAAAAGTGTCCATGTCCTTACCGTGCTGTGGCTGGCAGGCAATCCGTGTCTGGGAGCCTTCAGTCCCTCTAATCAGGCTCCAGGGATTTTGTTTGCAAGAGAGATTGTCCTTTAAGTGATCAGTGCAGGAAAACAGAGAAATAAAGAGAAATGAGCAAATTGTACAAGGCAAATAGCTGCAGGTCTTTAGCATGCTCCCTGCGTTTTCCTGAGCTGCATCTGCAGTAGAGAAAATATCCCAAAAATAGCTCAGGCTGCCAATGACTTGCTGAAACCTGAGAAAGAATTGCTGAATTTAAAGATCTGGGTTGCTGTGGGTGTATGATTAAAGTGAGAAATTGCTGGCAGGAAGAACCTGGGATGAAACCACATGCTTAAGGAGTAACTTGTGAGTTCACTGGTATCAGAACATGAGCTGACCTCTGATTTCCCCCTCCTCCACCTAATGCCAGTTAACCCTTAAGAGTTCAGCATGGCAGAAAGTTCTGCAGGAGCAGATGGAAGAGGAAATATGACCAAAAATAGTTCTTTTCTACTGTAATATCTGTGATGTAGTGACAATATTTTATAACAGTGCCCTATTTCCTAAACTTCAAAGCCGTCAGGCAAGCTGAAGTTTTGCAGAGATGTTGGAAACTGCACGTTTCTAACTTCAGCAAATCTCAACCTTGTGTAGGGTATATGCTAAATGCCCCATTTAAGCTGTTTGTGGTCCACAAAGTGAAAAGGATTTAAAGTGAAGTTTTGAGGAAGGAAGGATAATTATCACTGCAGGAAATTTTCTGCAAACAGTGACCTAGGGACAAAATATCAGGAATTGCCAGAGTATTTGGCACAACCTTGAAGGAGGCAGTGGTGTCTCTGTACTTTGCCCAGAACAAGTTACAGTAGCTTAAGGACTACTCCAGGTTGTTCTAGTCTATAATTGTCCCCTATGGATTCATTGTTCTTACACAGGTCACTAGAGTGTAGCATACTTTAGCCCCAGTCCTCAGCTTGCTTCCTGCCACTTTTTTATGTTACTCCCTGATTTAGAAGAGAACAAGAAGCAGTTGGCACAAAGCTGGGTACATTGGCTTGACACCAGTGAAGTTTCCCAAGTTGTGCCAAAAGTGATCCTCAGCAACCTATTTAGGGCAGTATTAAAGCTGCCAGAGCAGGGACTAGGAGCTAGTCCCCAGTTTTCTTTGTACTGATGCTGAAAAGGGAAAAAGCTTCAGTACTATTACTGGGTTAGATTTAAGCCACATGGGACCGGATTATGAGAAGCTGCTGCTTTGGAAAGCAATTGTGCATGTGAGAAAAGAGTTGAATATTGCCCTTACTTCAGAGTATGCTTTTGCTTTAACATCAGTTTTTTAAGATGTGCCAAACAATAATGGCATCGTAGGGAGAACAAAATATTTAATATGCTTCAACCACAATGGTGTGTGATCACTTAGTCATTCTGATACAACTGTCCACTTCATACAATGAAGCTGTACTTCTTTAAGAGTGTCTGAGCATTTTATATTGAAGATGCTGTGTGTATGTGAATATATTTAATATATATAGTTGCTGTAGCTTCACACTCACAGTGGTGTTCTGTGGGGCTAAGGAATTAAGCGTTTGTCCTATGAAAATAAACAGACATTTAAGTTGCACATGTACAAGGGCGGCTGAGAATGCCTAGTTATGACCTTCCCTTTTGTAGGTGCTTTGGAGAAAAAGGCCCGTTTTCACGTCTTTTAGTCTGTCTACAGTTCACAGAATCACAGAATCGTCATGGTTGGAAAGGACCTATGAGATCAACATGTCCAACCATACACACACAACCCCCCCCTACAATCTCAGCCACTAGAGCATGCCCTGAAGTGCACATCTACACATTTCTTAAATAGCTCCAGGGATGGTGACTCAACCACCTCCCTGGGCAGGCCATTCCAATGCCTGACCACTCTTTCAGCAAAGTTAATTCTTCCAAATATCTAATCTAAACCTCCCCTGCCACAACTTCAGAGCATTTCCTCTGCTCCTGTCATTATTCAGGTGGGAGAAGAGGCCAACACCCACTTCTCCACAACCTCCTTTCAGGTAGTTGTAGAGGGCGATGAGGTGTCCCCTCAGCTTCCTCTTCTCCAAACTAAACATGCCCAGTTCCCTCAGCCCCTCCTCGTATGACTTGTTTTCCAGACCCTTCACCAACTTGGTGGCTCTCCTTTGGTCACACTCCAGCACTTCAATGTCCTTCTGGTAGCGAGGGGCCCAGAACTGAACACAGTACTCAAGTGAGGCCTCACCAGTGCCAAGCACAGAGGCACCATCACTTCCCTACTCCTGCTGGCCACGCTATTCCTGATATAAGCCAGGATGCTGTTGGCCTTCTTGGCTGCCTGGGCACACTGCTGGCTCATGTTAAGACAGATGTCCACCAGCACACTGAGATCCTTTTCTGCTGGGCAGCTTTCCAGCCACTCTTCCCCAAGCCTGTAGTGTTGCCTGAGGTTGTTGTGACCAAAATGCAGGACCTGGCACTTGGCCTTATTGAACATTACACATTTGGCCTTGGCCTATCGATCCAGCCTGTCCATATACCCCTGTAGAACCTTCCTACCCTCAATCAAATCAATACTCCCACCTAGTTTGGTGTTGTCTGCGAACTTACTGAGGGTGCACTCAATCCCCTCATCCAGATCATCAATAAGGATATTAAACAAGACTGCCCCCAAAACTGACCTCTGAAGTTCTAGCTGTTCTGATAATAAGTGTTGCTTTAGGAGTTAGAAGAGTAGACAATCCCTGGAGTAAGGTGGTAATTATATTTGTATTCATACCCCAGCAGGCACTTTCAGAAGCAATTGAATTTCTGAAAAGTAGAATATTAGAAATGATGGTCTAAATAATTATGACTAATGTTGAAGCATTCAGTCTCAGACAAAAGGCAGCAAGCTCTTACATATATCTACCGTTGGTAAATACTATTTAATAAATTTCATCATGAGCTCAAGGAGTCTGATTACTGCTCTCCTAAAATCTCCTGATGCAAACCTCTGTTCCTGTCTTTGAAGCAGCAAGCAATAATGCAAAAGACTTTGTAGGCACCTATTTTCTAAGTTAATAAAACCTGAAGCCAGTAATAATAACAGCTAGTGAGTAATTCATCACGTATGGTACACTGCTAGTGATATATCAGCATAAGACTATCATTAGAGGCTAGTGTCTGTGTGTTAGCAAATGAACTATGCTTTAAAAAATGGGATTTTTTTCCCCACAAATGAGGTCATTAATTCAAACACCCTTTTTGTGTCTCCTTGTTATGAAGAGGTTGCTAATGCAACACAATAAAGCAGTGCTTCATCTCGAACAATTGGAAACTTAGTATTCTAAACCATTCTCCCTTTGTTCCATTCTCTCTTTGTTGAATTTCATTAGTACTGCGAGTCTAGGTCATAAATTATATATAGGAGATAATGCATATTTTTGTGTTAGTTTTTGGTGGGGTTTTTTTGTTTGTTTTTTTTTTTTTTTAAACTTAGGTACAACATAGGGCAAAAGTGAAAAGAAAAGAGCGTGACAGCATTCTGAGCAGAGAACAGATGGGTGGTTTGGCATCGAAACAAAAACATTAGCATACATTCATTGTTCTTACAGTGAAACACTAATGCTTGTGATGCTTATCAAATTGATGTATGGACAAAGTACATCTTCCACTAAGTATGATGTTTTATATCATAATAGCTCTAAAGTATTTAACATGCTGTTGAAAGCTAAACATTTGAATGATCTTGTTCTTCTTTTCTTCAATTCAGTCATTTCTTTAAAATCATATGACTTGAATTTTGCCTGAGCACCTGAGTGCTTAGTGTAAGCTAAGTGCTAGCTTTCATCTTTGATTTACCTGGAAAGAAGGGGAGAAGTACCCAGAGCTAGTGCTATCCCACCAGGACTGACGCAGCTGTGAGCCTATAGTCTCATGTGGTCACTAAATCTGCTGTGGTTATGTCTGTATGCACATCAGGATTTGGACCTCAGCGTCCAGTAGTGTTTGAGAGTCCTTGACTGTAAATGTTGGTTGATCTGGAGAAACAAAGTTTTGTTTCTACCAGTGCAATCCAGTCACCGGACTAGTGTGGCTGTAAATGAGGACTGTTACAGAAACTCATCGAGCAAAATAAACTGGATAAAGCAGGTAAATATTTTACATACTTCACTGGGGCAGGTATTCACCGATTGTATTTCCTGTTAGACAGAGTCTTGTTCAGGGAGCACTTTAGTGCATGAACTTCAAAATTACGTCTGCCACATGTAAATCACTGAAGTGGATTGAGAAATAATTATCTTTTCATGACAATGCTAGAGTTGGTACAAAAATTACATTTTGCTTTATCCAAAACCATAACTGTGATTTGGAAAAAAGCCTCAAATGCCAGCCCTGGTGAGATTAGTGGGAGGAGAAAGACCGTAGTACCTTACACTGCAGTATGAAAACATAAAGGATGAACTTACCTGAAGTAACTTGCAGTTAAAAAATGACCAAAAGTCACATAAGAACTTTCTGAAGTCAAAACAAGCTAATCATTAAATTAATATGATACTTGGAGAAAAATCTACTGAAAGTGTCTGTTAATGGTGAGACACTTAATGGCCTTGAGAATAAAACAATACATTATGCTTTCATGAAATGCTAGAAATATAATGCTCAGTTCAAACACCTATGTAACACGCACAAAGGCAGCTATCTTCCATTATTCAGTACCTTATGAAAATTTAGTAGTTGTGTTGAATACATGGAGTTTCACTAATCCTTTGTTAAAGCAGCAAAGGTACTGAGTAAGGAACATATTGTTTGAAAGAGTTATAGGCATAATCCCAATTCTTCACTGACAAGGTGGATTTAACTGTCTGGCATGATCTGTTTCTCTTACTTTTGAAATAATGTAGGAAGTTGCATAGTAGGAATTAAAAAGCAAACAATGAATCTTGAGATTTAATTTGCTGAAATTTTATTTTAGTCTTTTTCCTGACTTAGAACTGAAAAATACCAGCATTCAGGCCAATTTTCATGGTTTTTACCATGTTGTCACTAAAACAATACCAAAATATTTTTACCAAGGTTTGACAATATGGGATTAAACTGGATCTATTGAATCAAAACAATTGAGAGTTCCTTAGGGCATTTAAAAGTTTTTTTCCCCTTCTCATTTGAGGCATCAAATCAACTTTCTATGATGCCTTTCATGTAATATGTTCCTAGATCTTTTCTGGTATGAAGTGATAATTCAACACAGTAGTTTGGAAAATACCAATGTAAAAGCCTAAACATAAGGGTCACACTATCTTGGAAGAACCTGTTGCTCAGTGTTATGTACTAAATAAACTTCTGGTTGGAATGCCAGCGATTCTTAGAGCATGTATTATTTTTAATGGGGATGTTTTTTGCTTTCTGTTATGTCCTTAAAGGCATCACTAGTGTCCCAGAGCATATCATAAGAATAAGCATTAGTGCCTTGAAGACTGTGTCTTGCTGAATTTTTTCAACAGTAAGGGTCTGGGTTTGATAGGATAGGGCAGCCTCAGGTTTATGGCCTTGGTTATCACAACTGTCTTTTTCCTTGTTTTAGTACAGTGATCCGTAGCTAGCACTGTTTTATTTTAGGACAGAAATCACGGAATTGTCAGAGTTGGAAGGGACCTCTAGAGATCCTCTAGTCCAACTCCCCTGCTAAAGCAGGGTTGCCTAGAGCACATTACTCAGGACTGCATCCAGGCAGGTCTTGAAGGTCTCCAGAGAAGGGGACTCCACACCTTCCCTGGGCAGCCTGTTCCAATGCCCTGTCACCCTCACTGTGAAGAAGTTTTTTCTCATTTGAATGTAACTTCTGATGTACCAGCTTGTCCCCATTGTCCCTTGTCCTGTCACTGGGAACCACGGAGCCAGAAAAATAACGCCCCTTCCTGTACCTGACAACCGATTCACACAGGCTAGCTACAGTGTATTTCCCCCAGTCCAGCTAAGGCTAATTAGGCACAGACACTTGCTGTTATCTACCAGAAGACCTTCACTCATTTTTTCTCTTCTCTCTATTTTTTTTTCTTTTCTGCCCTACTGTCTGGGACTTTCTTCTTTGTGTTTAAAGCCTACTTGTAACCCCCATCTCACTTGCCAAGTGATTGTGGTTTATCCCACCCTACTCTATTCCAGAGCCATACTCTTATCCTGTATTTTGGCTTTCTTCTTTAGTTGGAAACCTACTGTTGGGATGGATAACGTGAATCCTGTGTAACTACAGGAAAGGTGCCAGTATAATAGAAACTGTTTATAATATTGATTTTCTTCTCTACATAGGACTGACTGGAAGATTTTGTGAGATCCCTGTCAAGATTCTGTCACAATCAGTGAAAAATAAAATTTAAAAAAAAACAAAACAAAACAAAAAAACCAAACAAAACCAGAGGAAAGCCACAACCCTTCCTTTCCTCTAGGTGCTGAATTTCTCATCAATTGTCATTGCAAATTTCCACATCTGCTTTTGGCATAATTTCAAAAATTCTAACTCTGTGCTATGCTTTGTTTGATTAATGACTAGTTCCAGACATTTTCTCTGGTGATCCTCACGTGAGACACAAAGAATTATCAATTGCCTCAGCAATGTCTGGGAGCAGAGTATGTCAAGGAAATAGTTTGCTTCCTTGAGTTTATAATGAAACATCTTATTGTGTTCCTTGCCCTAAGGTACTAATTTGATATGTTCTGCATCTGCTTGGGCCAAGCATTGCAGGTTTGCCTTAGCAAAGTGAGACAATATAGTAAGAAATAGCTATTAACAAACACCAAACCTACAATTATTCCCATCCTATGAAGCATTCAGTTTGCCTTTATTATATTTGTTCAGCTTTATATATACAGTAGTATAAACCAGAATACTCCGAAACCACCGACTCCTGGATACAAAAACTAAATTAGCAAAGTTCTGAATTTTAGGCAAAATAGTGAGCAAAATGGCCCTGGTTCTGCTCTATTGTACAGCTGTAAATCCAAATAATTCTTTCTAAACTTACACATTTCAGATCAGTTTACAAGTTTAGTTAGATAATTGGTATATCCTTTCTTGATATGAGCTTCACAGTGATGAAAAGGAAAGATACTTTATTTCATAGCTGTGATTATCCCAGTTCTAAATGCATGGACTTCTGTGAAAAGAGGGCTTTTTTTGTTGGACTTGATTTTACTCTCAAGTGTAGAAATCAGGAAAGGTTCCATTAAAAGTCAGCTACAGCCTGAAGCCCATCAGTGTCATTCTGTCTGATACCTTGACTGTGGGGGAAGTTTGCTACTGCAGTTGCTGCATTGCTTTCCCCTGCTCTTATCATCATTATCTGTCTCCAGTGCAGGGATTCTGTTCTAAGATGGCTTAAAGGTTCCTCTCATTTAAACATACTTTTTATATCTCTGCTGCCTGCAGTCAGACTATCTAAATATCCTGGGAAAGTATGCATAGCAAATAGTATCACAGTAGTCCTTTGAGGCAGAGTAGCAATTGTATAATAGAGAAGAAATGGAGTAGAGGAGTTAAATAACTTACCAAGAGCTGCACAAGAAGAGTATGTCAGGATCCAGACTGGAGCACACACATATGCTTTTTTCATTCTATGGGTGATTTCTGGTGCATTTTGAAACTAGGGAAATTTGGTAGTGTCCAAAAGGCCTGTAGAATCCTACCTGAGATTTAAATGTGTTATTTGACAATTGTTGGTTATAACACATTGAAAAATTATCCAGTATGAATCCCTAGTGGATCTAATTCTGTCCTTTCAGCAAACTGGGTGTGGACAAGAAGTTGAACATTTCAAAAACTGTTGTTATTAGTATTAAACAGGAGAAATAATTTGCTGGTATTTTGAGAATGTCCTATTGGTTAGTTAAAAAGAGGAACCCAAAAGAAATATGTAAAAGCAATTCCACATAATCAGCCTCAAAGACTGTGATACAGGATTCCTGTGTTATGGTTAATGGAAAAGAAGATTTGTTTGGACAAATATGAGGTGGAGGTTTTAATCTACTGATTTGTTCCACATAACACATTTTTCCACTATTGCGTCATGCTTTTCAGTAGTGTCACTTATAAACCCTCCCAAGGTTTACATTTATGGCAAAAAAGGTTACTGGAAATGCTTTGAGTTTAAAATGATATTCTCAGCATATGCAAAGTAGCGGTTTACTGTAAAATGAATTTTCAGTACCTTGGTGTCCCCGAGGCAGATACATTACCATGCCTTCGCCTCTCCTATGTTTATTTAATGTTTGATATTTAATGATCAAGTTTGCTGTCCTAGTTGGGCAACACAAAAGCCCCTTTAAATACACAGATGATATTTTCTAGTGCAAATGTACTATGCCTGGCAGTCATACCCCCTCCACTTGGGCTGTCTGCAATAGACATTGAAAAGAAAGAGGGAAAGAAGGACACGCAGGTCAGTATGTCCATCTTGAATCATCTGGCCTATATGTTCTGTAGCCTCTGGGAGTCTAATTCATCTTGGAATAATGGTGAGGAGAGAAACACGGAGTTGGAAGAATCTTACTAATACCCTCCTCTCAATACTTCCTCAGCTCAACTGAATTTGCATGACAGCAGTGATCTTTTGCTAGGTCCTTAGGGAGTATACTCTGTAAAATACAAATTTCTTTGCCTTTTGAAGTATGTCTCTATTGATGCCTGACCTTTTACTTTGCTATGACTTTCCAATTCTGCGTCTTTTCAAAGAATAGTATGGTGGCTGAAGAGCCTCCCTTAGCCCAGTGGCTGCCAGCTCACCTTCCTTGCTTTGTCAGCATTTCTGGTGCTTTTGCTGAGATGGCTTTGGTTTTTTTTTTAAGAGAAAACTTGTGTTTATGTATTTTTTGTAATCATGGAAGCCATTTAATCAGAATATTTAATTATGTTTCTCTCCAGTTTAGGTCTGGAGCCAGTTTGGGTTTGTTTTAATTAGAACAAGATTTTCTAAATGAAACCCCTTTTCAGTGGCTTTCAATTCAATTAAAGATCAGAATCTTAGCTTCTGTTTAGGGCAAACATTCAGAAAAGTCTGTAAGTCTGTCTTTAACTCGTACTGGCTTCAGTGGCACTGTTCAGGGTATTTTAGAGACGAATATATACTTCGATGTGTTGCTAGCTTAGGCCTGAATATCAACAAATAACTTGTTTTACTAGGCCAAACATGTTTTACCAGGCCAAAAAAGAAATGAAATGATAACTATTTGGCTTATAACTACCCTTAAAAATTACTGATTTAATTTTAATTTCAATGAATATGTATTTTATTGGCATCTTCATTCCCAGCAGCAGAAAGAGATTGCAAATTGTGGGAGGAATGTGTGGGATCTGTCAGACTCCATGAGTCGTGGTCTAGTGTGGTTGGGTTTTCAGGCCTAAACTGAAATGTGCCCTGTGCATGTAGTGCTAGAAAAGATAACAAGCTATCACCGAGGTCTTTGGAGGCGTGTAGAGCCACTGTGAGTTCATTGGCACCGGACTATTTTTCTCATAGTGCAGTTTGCACTGAGTTAGCAAAGGGCTGGAGCCACATTCCCTGATAATACATAAAGGAATCAGGTAGTCTAATGGAGCAAAGATTAGTCTGGTATATACATCATTATAAAGCAGTGACTGTCTCCAAATATGCTTAACTTTCACCATTGCAAATAAGTAGCTAATTTTGTTGTTTCTTCTTTAACCAGGAGAAATGCAACCACGATAGAAAATTTACAAAATACAAGCTTTAAAGTGCAGTTTAAAGCACGGATGTGGCAAACAACAAACACTTCTTGAAAGGAAAAGACAACCTGTGTTCTGAGTAAAACCTTCATGAATCTTGTGCACTGGTTTTCAGTTGCTAGAGGGCAGCATTGCCTAGACAATGTGAATGTGACATCTTAAGGTCTTTAAGCATCTAATTACTCTGAATTTAAATGTGGTACTTCTCAAGGATGTCAGTGGTTTCTGAGTTTTATGATCAGGGTTTAATTAAAAGAAATATTTCTACTTTGATTGCTGTCTCAGTCATGCTAACATTCATGGGTCTGTATTTCCTCTGGGGTTTCTTTGGCTCAACATGAACAGTTGCCTTGGTCACTTTTCTTCTTGTAACAGCTAATGTATGTAAAGAAATTATGAAATTTGAGGAACAGCTTTCCGATTTATTTTATTTACTACATGAAAATCACGTACAATTAATTAATTTTACTGCTTTCACAGTAGATGGCATCTCCAAAATATTTATGTATTCAAAACAAAGAGAGAGTACAGTACAGTATACAGTAAGGTATAAAATTTGTGGAGAATTATTTATTTCTTGCTTAGGGATTTGGTTTGCATTCTGTCTCAGAAGGGTGTGCCTCTGCTTTATGTTGTTCCTCTTTGGCTATTCCTTATTTTGCTAATGCAATGCTTGCTCTACATACATTTTAAAACTGAGTATAGAATCAGTTTTGTTCACAGTGCCCATAAACAACCAAGCACTAGAACAATACTTTAAATAAATTTTTGTCTCAAATTTCGTTTATGCAACCCAATTTTCAATTATAAACATTTTTAAAATGTGAAGATCTGAAATTCCTGCAGTTTTGCTAAAATTACTGAGTTTTTTATGGCTAGATAGAACTTTTTGTGGTATAGAAGTCAGCATAAGATCAGTCTTTTAAAATATGTTGATTGGTTTGGGGATTCTGGGTGGGCCATCTTTATCAGGCATCTGAAAACCAAGAACATCTCCAAATTGCATGCTACTTCTGAATATTTGACTACATTTGCTCTGGATACTGCTGTTGTCAGCCTCTTATGGAAGTATATTTTGGTTGTTGCTCATTTAACACATTTCATAGAAATAGCCAAAAGCATCTTCAGGAGTGCCCGAGACTTGGCTCAGCGAGGCTCATTCTCAGGCACCTCCCTGGGTCTGGGAAGGGCTGGACTTCACATTCCAGCCCCGACCCTGACCGTGCACTTTGCACTGAAAAGCTGTCGGCGTGCTTGACGTGGAACTGGATGTGAGAGATTGCTTATGCAGAGTTTATTTTGCTAGACAAACCACATTTCAGAGGAGAAAACTCAATGTCTTTTTAGGGGAACTTTATGTACTTGTAAACTAGTGTGAATCTAAGGAAGAACAGCAAAAGTAACACAGGTCACAAAATTTCTTCCATATTGTCCCTGCAACTTTTAAGCTCTACTGATGCCCTTCAAGATTTGTGAGGCCAGGGTTATTTCTTTAAATTCCTCTGCTGCTTGATGGCCTGCAGAAATCCCTATTTCCTTTACAGCTTGACATTCAAGTAACATTTTTTTCCTGCAGAGTCAAAAATGGTCCCACATCCTACCTGGTTGCTCTCATTCCTCCCTGAACCTGCTTATTGCTCCTTCGCACAGAAAGGAGAAATATGTCAGAGGAGAGATGAGAAACAAGATCCAATCTGAACATGAGGACTGTCATTACGTAGGTGTAGTAGATTGATGCTGATGCAAATTTTTTTCACTTGGATAAAAAAGAAATATTTAACCCTTTTAAATTAATTCACAAAAACAAGGACAGCTTCTAAAGAATGGCAAAATAGCTTAGTACTGTTAGAAACAAAAGGGGTGAACTGGCTTACACCAGCAACAAATATGCTCCTGCTGGCTCCTTGTGTTTTGTCGGTAATGACTGCTAATAAAAATACAGCCTGTAAGTAGAAAACTCTTTGTTTTAAAAAAGCTAAATTAAGGAATTAGTCTGTATTTAATGAAATGACAGGATGGGCAGAAAGTAAAAAAAAGTTCAGTAGGTGTTGAACCTTTGGCAGTTTATTTGCGTGAGCTACTAAATTGAAGGAGTTGCTTTTGTATATGGTCACCACCTCCCAAGGTGCTGAGGGGAGTCTGCCTAAATCACTTGTCTGTCTAACTCTGCAAGAAGCTCTATGCAATAAACACTTACAACCAGAGAGCACCACTCTTCAGATCAGGTGCCAGGTTCTAACATCTCAGGATGGCATTCCTAGTGACTGAGCATATGAAACCTTATCACACACCAATGTAAAATAAGTAGGGTTTTAGCTCAGGCTTTTGTTTGCTAGCTTTTAGCAACCAACCAGCAAACCCCACCAGAATTAGAATCTACTGACACCCACTATGGGCAGTCGTGGGGAAGGAGCCATGGGGACTGCTGATATTATCAGTCCTGCTGGTTGGGTATGAGGCGCTGTGCTGCTGAGACACCCACCTGAGCCTCTCCTGCGACCTGTGGGAGCTCCTCCTGCAGCCAACAGCAGGCTTTCCATTCCCTACACTGGGAGCTGAAACAGGTTTCTGGTACCTCCCAGTTCTCACAGGCTAGAATAAACTTTCCCAGGGAAAGTCACCCTATCACTGTCCATTGTGTGGTTTCTTCCTCTTCTCCCTTGTACCTGCCATAAACCAACTTAAGCTGGCAAGAGACTTGTGGAGGGGGTACCACGCAGTTCTGATCTCCAACATGTTTCTGCAGGGGGTGAGCAGCAGTCTCCAGTCACTACAGGCTGGCGATTTGCTTCCTTTCACCAATGCTACAATCAGTTCATTTTTTAACTCTACGCCTTTATTTGCAGGCTCTCGGTATGAAATTTCTTTTGATTGTTTGTCTAGTTTTTAGTTTCACAACTAAAGAACAAAAAACACTTTTAGACCTTCTTTTAAATTGTTTTTAAATATTTTTTTTTTTAACTTCTGGGAAGCAAAAAGCAGCCAAAGACACAGAGTACTGAGTAAGTCCAATTATGCTGAATTCTTGTGGTTGAGTAAGACACAGAGCAACTAAAACAAACTAACATAAACAAGGAAAGCCAAATTAAATACTTACATTTGTATATTGCAAGAGGATCCTGGGCTCAGGAATGTAATTCAATCTTTATTTATTTTTTAAGTAGGCAGTGCATAAAATAGTTGAAGATCTGCAATGCAATGGAATACTTTTTGACTAAAGAATCAGCAAGTATTGTAAGGAGGCTAAGTGTTTGCTCAGAGTGCAAGAGAGCTTTGACAAATCTGAAGAAAGGATCACTGAGTCAGTCATGGCTCTTCATAATGCAAAAGCAGATTATCAAATGGATACCTGACACCAAATGGGGAGAGAGGGTTGGGTGTCTAATTGACACATAGACATTCTGCTTCGCATTGGAAGTCTGAAGTTCTACTTGAAGCAAAAATGATTGTGGTATGTAAGGAATGCAGATGTTTATCTATATATCATTGCCACCGGGCCTTCTCACAGTCCTCCTAATAACTGTGCTGCAGAAAGAGCTTTTGGACTTTTCCAAAACCAATCTGACCTTCCCATCACTTCCCAGCCCAATGTGCTTTGTACAAAAGAAGATGCATGAAACAGCAGCTGCAGCATGATATGGATGTTAGGAAATGGCCGCAGCACATGATTTTACAGTTGAAGACTGGTGTAAAAAGATTTCCTTTGGAGGTAGTTCAGTTCATTCACAAATTATTCACTCTATGCCAGTAATTCCTGCACTACTTCTACAGCGTACCAGTGGTGTACTAGCTGCTGGCAACTGGTCCCCAAAGCAATGATGCACAAAGCGGCTGTTTCCTGCTGTTAGGATGAACTGAAGAAGCTGCAGTATATTAGATACTTTACTAGGTACTTTTCTGTGCACATGAATGCCAGCAGCCATCACTGGGATGTTCGGGGTACATATCCACACGTGAAATGGAAGAGGAATCATAACCTTCATTAAGCAGTGCTCCAGATAAGGACTATGTAGGTGGTCGGTATTTCTAGATTCATTTACCTTTATGGAAGTTGGTTTCCACCCAACCTGAAGGTTGATTTTTGCTCAATGTTAATCTCAGAAAAAATAATCGTCAGGACTTCCAAATCCATGAAATCCACACCCTTAGTCCAAATTTACTCTGTGATAACTGTGTATAGAATTTGTCTTGAAAGCTGTGATAAAACAATAGATGCACTATGCTTCTATGACTTAATGTAGATGTTGCAGGGGGGAATCTTTTATGATCTTCCTTTGTCAAACTGTCCCTCCAATCATTGTAAAGAATCTTTGTAAGTGTCTTATTTCTTTGAATCAGTCTCTAAAGGAAGATGTTGGAGAGTGGAATCATTTGATGTCCTCGCCTGGGGTTTACACCTGACAGCCTTCTGGGAGAATAATCTGTACCTTGCATCAGTTATGAGGACACAGGACAAGATTTCAAACTAGCAGGTCCAAGTGTTTGTCAGGAATTTAAAACCATTGTCATGCTGAATTATTTCAGTCCACCTGTCTATCAAAGGAATGTTAAACTTACTGTTTTCCTTCCCCCCTCCCCCCCTTTTTTTGTCTTTCTTAGAATGTCTATTTTCTACTGCTTCTGTCTCCCCAACTGGCTGCAGTAAAGAAAACCTCTCAGGTTTTCCTGGAGTTTTTCTCCTTTCATATTCAGTCTGCACAGTCTCCACATAAAAGGTTACCAACCTTGGCTTTTATTTATAGAATAACACTGGCTGCAGGTTGTGATCCCACTTCAGTTTGCTGATGAGGTTTGTACCGTCCCCAGCCGTGGAAATGTATAGAAGACCAGAGACTTTTCAGCTCTGCTAGCATCTTGTCCTTTCAGTGTTGAATTCTTACCATGATTTTTCAATGAGGAAAAAATGATGAACTTTGTCATAGCTGAGCACCTATTCCTGTGGGACATTCCTGTTTAGCTCTACTATTGTATTGGGTTTGCATGGTAAGGTTTTTGTAGCAGATAGGGCTGTAGGGCCCAGAGGACCCTCAGTGGTCTGGGGTGGAAGATTCAAACCTGTGGCTGTCTAATGACAGAGTGGTTCATTTCCCCCTTTTAGGTACCAGAAAGAAGTGTGGTAGGTTGACCTTGGCTGGGTGCCAGGTGCCCACCAAGCTGCTCTATCACTCCCCTCCTCAACAGGACAGGGGAAGAAAAATACGATGAAAGGCGCGTGGGTAGAGGTAAGGACACAGAGATCACTCAGCAATTACTGTCATGGGCTGCAGGTGGATATCTGCTCCACCATGGACCTCCATAAGCTCCATAAGTAGGGGGACGGCCTGCCTCACGATGGTCTTCATCATGGGCTGCAGAGGAACC
Source organism: Thinocorus orbignyianus (assembly GCA_013400375.1). Taxonomy (NCBI): domain Eukaryota; kingdom Metazoa; phylum Chordata; class Aves; order Ciconiiformes; family Thinocoridae; genus Thinocorus; species Thinocorus orbignyianus. The sequence goes on along the minus strand of VXBW01002913.1, from coordinate 477,890 downwards.
TCTGTTCCAGAGCCTGAAGCACCTTCTCCCCCTCCTTCTTCACTGACCTTGATGTCTGCAGAGTTGTTCCTCTCACATTCTCACTCCTCTCTCCTGGCTGCTGTTGCACAGCAGTTTTTTCCTCCCTTCTTAATTATGTTATCTCAGAGGTGCTACCACCTTTGCTGATGGGCTCAGCCTTGGCCAGTGGTGGGTCACTCTTAAAGCTGACTGGCATTGGCTTTATTGGACATGAGGGAAGCTTCCACCATCTTCTCACAGAAGTTAGGCTTGCAGCTCCCCTGCTACCAAAACTTTGCCTCACAAACCAAATGCAAGTATCTTTAAAGATGTTTATGCCTTTTGACATTATGGGAAGAATGGTCAGTGCTTTGCCTGGCCATTAGGCATGTCAGAACTGTTACAGGAGTACTGCAGAGAGCTAACTTCTCTTATCTTGTTCATGAGGCGTGCAATTTACAAAGCCACCCAAAATTCTCTATTGACACTAGACAATGTGGTATTATCGAAGCTCCTGGAACTGCTGTAATTCGTGATCCAATTGTCATCTTCACTGTCTCTCTGCTCTTTTTGACAGCCAGAGGCTTCTCATCTAAGTAATCTACATCAGTGGAGTGGGAAAGTTAGTGGATAATAAGCATCCTTTAAGACAGAAAGGGAGATGGATTACTAGAGTATATGTTGAGATACATAAATTCCCACTTTCCCCAGCCTCTTCTCTACCTTCAAATCCCATTGAAGATTTAGAATCTTAGATCTGAACAGAACTGACAAGACAAAGTGCATTGCACCCATTTATACTGCATATGCAGTCCATATGATGGGTAGGACGTGAACACTCCTCTGAGTGGATACTGAGAAGTGCCAATAAGTTGTTCTCTCTAGAGTACTCAGGCATATCCTTATACATAAGGATGAGCAAGCCAGTGGACTTCAGACTTAGTGGGCTTTCTGGGCCTAAGTAATCTCCAATTTACCCTAGAAGCATTGTCAGGGAACAGCTTGTAGGGTTTTGCTGCCGCCTGCAAGTGTGAAGGGAGTATGGAGCTCCTGGCTTGTCTGGCAGCACTGATTCCCATGCACTCATCTGCTTCCTGACAAAGGAACCTCCATATTCTACCCACTGGACCATGGTAAAAATTAACAGAATAAATGTGATGTTCATGATTTCCTCCTCTGCAGTATTTCTAGCAAATTGGTTACCTGAATTCCTAAAGGCCTGGGATATTCTATATCTAATTATCAGTTCTGGGGAGGCTTACAGGATGTCCAGCATAATCAATGCCCAAGGGAAAGCCAAGAGAACAGCTGGAGCCTTGCTCATAGTGGGAGAGCTCTATTCTGTGAAAGGTAATGGAAAACTTTACTGTTCTGTTTTGGTGTTGAGTAACTTGATCTATGTGGTTATTTTTAGTCTTTTCTGTTTACATTCTTAGTGCCCTTTTCTGATTTTTAGACATATATGTACTTTTTCTTTCTATCTCCTATGAGCTCCTGGATAGAATTCTGCTAAAGTCCCTTCCCCCTAAAAACACAATGGCAAATGCAGATTAAAGGTACGTGCTTTTGCAAAAAGTTTGTATTCACACCGTCACTCTCTGGATTAAGATTGCTGTGGTTTATGTATGAGCAGCTGCTTTCTAATTAAAGCCCACATCTGCCCTGGCTTTAACACCAATCAATGGTAGTGAAGCCATTAACCCTCTCTGTTACTTCTGATGTTTGTCTTTTGGGCACGTGAAATAATATGTGGACTGAGAAATGAAAAACCAAAAGCACAGTTCTCAACCTTGCTGGATTTATGCTCAGTACATCTGAAGAAGGAAAGACAGGGAAGCCAGATCTCTTTCTGTTCCCTCAATCTTAATAAGATTCTGGCTTTTAGTTTAATTTAGCACGCATTCAAGGCTGGGCTGCAGCCCTTCATTCTGCTGCTCAAGGACTTTCTACATTATCGTGTCTGCTCCCAATCCATTTAGCTGCTTACAACCCCTGACAGGCCCCTTCTGGGAAGGACATACATTTGTTGCGTAAAGCAAGTTACTCTGTCATCCATCTGCCCAAAGGATCCCCTGTGTCAGGGGAAGGAATCCTTAGTAATTTCTTGCTTGCTTTGTGTTGCTTCAGCTGTACAAAGAAGTTGGAGAGCCATGTGGTCTGGCTCTAGAGACTGTGCTCTTTGCTCATGTAAGGCAGAGCCTTGTGCCCAGCTTGTAGGATTCAGGAGGCCATGTCATCCAGAAGGGATTTTTGTATGATTCCTCTAAATGGTAGATGAGATAAATGAGTACAGATGAAAGTGTTGTCTCATTTCCTTGGGACCAAGCAATAAAATAGGGAATCTGTAATAGGAATTAAAAAACCACTAAAACCAACAACTAAGGAAATATTGGCCTCTTTGACTCTTTGAGCACTGTTTAGACTTTCAAAAGTGAATCAGCCTACATTTGTGGCTTATTATGCAGGCTGCTCTTGATAGCTTCTGAAACTTCATCCAAATGAACTATTCAGATCCTGGGTGGAGTAACACTAATGGTGATGTAACAGACCTGAGGTCAATGCATCTCCTCCCAGTGTGTGGTCTGTGAATAATATGTGGGCCTGTGGGTCCCAGAAGCAGTGATCTCTTTCTGAAAGAATTTGAAAAAAAGGGTAGCTGTATCACAGTTAATACTCCCACTTCCTCAAAGAATCCGTTCACTGCAAAGGCGGAAGGAACATGCCTTTTCAACATTTGTCTTTTAAAGAGCACTGAGAAGCAAAGGTGCTCTGCTCTGGCTGACTGAAGTTGGGTGCATGTGAAGAAAGTGTCTATTTGAAATGAGTGCCTGCAAAATAAACTGAAGTCAATGTATGATGCAGGTGGCTGGCAGTTTCTGAAGTCAGAACACTTTTGTTTTGATGCCTACAAATGAATTTAATTGTAATGTGTGAGCTGTGATAACCACAGAACATGAGAGTGTATTAAATAACCTCTTTTTCCCAAACATGACTTTAAAAACATTGCTTTAGATGTTGCAAATTTTAGATCATTAGCCCTGGTGGCTTCTTTCCTCGCTTGACAACTGTACTGTGTAGAAACGAATGATTACATGGTAGTTCTAAGGGGAAACTAGTGGGATAATTTTTAATGAAATGAAAGTTTAACCTTTCTGTGTAGCCTTCTGTTCCTCAAAATGCTGTTCAGATTTGAAATGTTAAGTACCAAAGTTTAATGGAGACGTTCTAAATCTCCCTCTGTAATACCGTCTCTTCCTATGTATAACAGAATGATTGGTATAATTATTTTATGCTGCAGCTTTATTTATATCCTGTAGTGTCAGGTTGTGAAATTAATACTGGAAAAAATATTCTTGACTTCTGTGGTTGAAGTAAAGATGGTTGAATGATTAAAAATAGCAGTGGGTCTGGTGGATGTATATTTCTGAGGATTTTCAGATGGACATTTTTCTAATATCTTAAATGGAGAAATTTTTTATTTGCATCAACATGGTCCCTCTTGCTTACGCCATAGCCCATGGAGAAGTTCAGATAGGAACCAGGGCACCATCCTGGCAAACATTAATGAAAGGAAGCAGTGAAGCTGGTCTACAGGATGCTTCAAAGCTTCAGAGTAGCTGTGTCATAGAATTATAGAATCATAAAATAGTTTGTGTTGGAAGGGACCTTTGAAGGTCATCTAGTCCGACCTCCCCTGCAGTGAGCAGGGACATCTTCAACTAGATCAATTGCTCAGAGCCCCATCTGATCTGACCTTGAATGTTTCCTGGGATGGGTCATCTACTACTTGTCTGCACAACCCATTTTGGTGTCTCACCACCCTCATTGCAAAAAATATCTTCCTTATACCAAGTCTAAATCTGCACTCCTGCAGTTTAAAGCCATTATCCCTTGTCCTATTGCAACAGGCCCTGCTAAATAGTTTGTCCCCATCTTTCCGGTAGGCCCACTTTAAGTACTGGAAGGCTGCTATAAGGTCTCCTAGTGCCTTCTCTTCTCCAAACTGAACAACCCCAACTCTCTCAGCCTGTCCTCATAGGAGAGGTGCTCCAGCCCCCTGATCATTTTTGTGGTTCTCCTCTGGACCTGCTTCAACAGGTCCATGTCCTTCCTGTGCTGAGGGCTCCAGAAATGGACACAGTACTCCAAGTGGAGTTTCATATCAGTTTGATCTTGTCTATGGAGAAGGACATGTCCACCAGATCTTCTGCTCTGATGCTTACACAGTGACCTGATGTACCTATGTTGTGCTATGCTCTAACCTTAAGCAGAGGCTCTGCCTCAGGCAGCTTAGTCATGCTTACAGGCAACTAGACAGAAACACATTCCTTACAGTCAAGCCTGGGGCTTAGCTGGCAGCTCTGCCACCCAGCTGCTGTGTGAGCATGGCCATATTCACTGCAGCACCTTCTGATTAAGTCTTCCCTATGCTGGTGAGGAGTATGCTGCTGGTTTCCTTTGTACTGCGGACCACAAGGGTTTGCTGGTGCTGGCAGATTACTACTGCTGGGAGGAACGCAGACCTCTACCTACTGCCCACTGCAGGGCTCTTGGAGCCAAAGTAATCGTGTTATGATATTGAAGCTCTGCTGTTCACCACTGCTGCCTTTCCTTCCCTCTGTAAGCTTCTTCCTCCTTGCCAGGACCCAGCACAGCTACGCTGTGAGAGGCTGTCTTACCCTCCCTCTTCTGCCCCTTCTGGGGAGCCAAACCCAAATATATGCTTCCGATATACTTCTTGATGGCAAATGTATGTTACAGGTGATATTTAGGATAAATATCATCACATAAAGTCTGATTTGTCAGTAAGTCCCCTCCAAGCCATTAGCCAAGTTTTGCGACCATGCACCAATTTACTGAGATATAATAGCATCAAAGGCAGATAGATAAGTAATTCCGGATTGGTGTTATGCATGAGGATTTAATTACTCACGTTAGCTAATCATTTTTTGATTTATTGAATTGACATTATTTGTTACCTGTTTTGATTTGGAACTGAATTGGAAAAGCTTGTTTTCAGAGATGAAGGGCATACATTTTCATATATTCTCCCTGGTCTGGTGATAAATGTGATGCACATTAGAATAATGAAAAGCTAATAATCAAATGCAGTTTTTTTCTCTTAGTTTCAATAATTCATAGTAAGGCCTCTGATTTAGGAATTTACACATGTAAGATCACCTTGGCAAGCTATGTCTCTGAGGAGAAAACATGTCAGAATAAGCATGGTTTGTATCTCATAAAAATTTAAGCAGCTGTGCTATATATTGATATTTGACAGGGAATGAACTAAAAGAAAGAGTACATGTAATTTTTTAGAGGTATGGATGGATAGTCTCACAACTTGTTATTTTTTATTAAAATTGTACAGTAATGCTTAGTCATACCTTAGATGCGGGTACTGGAATGAAGGTGAATTATGCCCTAGAGGCAAGAGTCACCTTTGTTCCATTGGTGCCTGTGCAACAAAAACCACATTGGAGGGATTACATTGCTTTAATTCACTGGTATAATTTTCAGTCAAGGCCTTTCTCTAAGTTAATGAACAAACAGACCTTATCTCTCAATGGCCAAGACTGAGTACCGTTCTACTGTGGTAAGTACAACATACCACTTTCAATTGTATTAATTTTTTGAGCCTTAGCTCTCTTCAGCAACTACATTTCCATCCATTGTTCCCTTTACAACTGAAAATGAGAAAACAACCTTCGTTTTCTCTAAGTAGAACACACCTCCAACAATTTTTACCAATGCATATTTGAATTACAAAGTAAAAACAAGTTTTGAGGAAGAGCCCCAAAACCACACCTGCCACCTTAGTGGAAGATCCCAGAATGGAAAGGACTTACCTGTGGATAAATTCACAGGTCTTAGGGGAGCAGTCGCTTTTGTCCCATGGACAGGGCATCCTGCATTTTTGCAAAATGTTGACTGTATAGCAACCTCTGAGAGTTTGGTAGTATCACACTGAAAACACAAGCTGCCTCTCCCCTAGGTTCAAATGTGTTGAGGAATGTGATGAATAAGGAGATGAATAAAAATTATAGCAGCAACTGATCTCCTTTTCTTATTTTAGGTAACAACCAGATCAGCACCTATTCCACACAGTCACTCTATATTTGCACAAGAGTCTTTTTCATATTGCAGTAATTAAGACTGACCTTAAACAAGGAGTGAGTGTAACTGGCAGTGTGGAATATTCCTGACCTGCTACAGCAATAATGAAAGTTTGTGTGAAAGTGAGAATCTGTACCTTACATCTTCCCTGTGATTTTTTTTAGTATGGAATACATAGTTGGTTTTGAGACTGCATATATCATACCCATATAAATGGGTTGGTATTTGTTTTGGGGAAGAAAAATTCCTAGCAATTTTGATGCATTAACAAACTAAAGTCAGTGTAAATGTTGCTAGTGTTGATTTCTTTGACTATTGAAAGTAATTTCTCCAAGTCATGTTTTCAGCTTTCAAAAGCTCATTGTTGCTCTTGCTTCAGGTCTTGCCTTCTCTTCATATTTTCATATCATTCAAGTCTTCAACTCTTCATATTGCAGATTATCAAATTGTGTATGAAATCTCCTGTCCAGTGTTTATTCACAGACTAGCTTTGTACCAAAAATGACCTCTTTATTTGCTCATGACGCACCTTACTTATGCAAGAATAGGGTAGTATTTTCCTAATGAACAGCTGCATTTTAATTGCATATTCTGGGAATAACCATCAACTGTGGTGTCACAGTGTGCTCGGCCTGAAATGAATGTATGTGATCACTACTCTTTTATCACAGAAAACCAGATTTTCTTGCATATCTTTTGTCTGAAATGGTTGTGGCAGCATTCCTCAAAGGAACATTTCTGGAGGGAGCTAGGTCTCTAAAAGAGCTAACCCAACAGCAACCACCTTCCTATTCTTACCTTTTATGGTAAAGGCAAAGCTGAATTATCATGCACCTGTAGTCATGGCATTTGTAAATACAAAATGACGCCTGCAGAAGTCTGAAATACACACAACTGCATGGTAAGAATTATAGAAAGAAGCTCTATATTTCAGAAAACGGTTTTTCTTTTCTCTGGCCTTGCATGGGCATTGAAGGTAACTCTAAATCTGTAGGAAACACAGAAATAGCGCAAGGAGCACTAATAATTTTTTAATGAGATTTAGAAGTTTTTTCCTAAAGCCTCAGCTGCTAGAATAATTTGATTCTGCAAGCATCTTAGCTTTCAAAAGAAATTCTTGAGCCCCTTGTTGTGAGAAAAGCTTGGAAACACAAACCTAGAAGGCTTAAAATTTATTAAAAAAAAGTCCAGGGTTGATTAGAAAGGATATTTTGATTTGGCTTATTCTTTAGGAAAGGAGAAGTTGATTTATTTTTTAAATGTTTGAGACTGATGGTCCTTAATATCTCTCACACTTTATTACTGCTTAATTACATCCTTTCTGAAATGGTCAGAGACACTCAAACTGCAACAGAACGTAACCAGTTCCTACTAAAACCTGTTTTTGTTGGCTCCAGAAAAAATCTCTTCATATACTGCCACCAGTAGTTGCTTTACCAAAACAGGGCTGACTCACAGAGCTGAGACACCTTCTTGCAGCTGCTGAATACAAAGATGTGTATCCCCATAACACAGTGCTACTTTTTACAGGATTCTTCCACTGCACTTAGCGCCAAGAGCAAGAACTCTTTCCTTGCAGCCATTAATTGAGCTGAGCTCTCTTTGATTCAAGAGTTAGTTTTGCCTGAGCAGTGAGTGCAGAGCTAGGCCATACAAATAATTTTAGTAGAGATTACTGTATGCAGATATTAACAACTAACATTACTGATATTAATGAAGAGACATACTGTGCTTACTGTCTGCAGATGTTGGAGTGGGTGGATAAGATTTGGGTTCTAGGGAATTGGAAACAACCTGATTTTTTTTTTCCATTTGGTTAATTATGAAATAATTCTTCAAACAGATAACAGTGACTAATTTGGCCAATGAATTTAATGGGGTGAAAGGCAAGTACAGAAACATAGCAAACAGAGAAAGGAGAAAATAAAACAAGACAGGAGATTTAGGTTATTTTTAATGATGTATAATTGCTGTTGGTACCAGAAGGAAACCTTTTTCCTTAACCAGTTTTCAGTTTTAGATGTTCATATTTCAGTCAGCATTTGAACACATGATAAATATCAATGGCAGAGGTTGTTTCTGACTTGTACAAGGCTTAGAATACTTATGTGTCCTGTGTCAGCCAATAAATCTGTGGTTCAAAGGAGGAAATGTATGTATGAGTGTTATTACCTATCTTATTGTATAACTAATTATTTAGTTTTTTCTGTTCATAGGCTGTTGTTTTTTAAGTTTTTAATACAGAAACAAATCTTCATGTTGTATTTTGTTTGGGGAGTTGCATAGGTTTTGCTAGTGTTTCTGCCTGCTGCTGAGAGAAAAATCTTCAATGTATTTTTTATGTGCTAACTTGGCAGTGTTGCTTTCCTCACATTTTGCTTGCTTTAAAGAATGAAACAGTCCCCAACCCAAGGAGTGTGCCTGTCAGCCTTGGCTGCTGCTGGAACAAGAGTATACTACTAAAGGGAAAGCTGAATGAATTTTCTTGGTGTTATAGATCATGTGCCATCAAACTTAGATGATAGCAGGTTTGTTTAAACAAAGATTAAAGAAGAATCATAGCTAATTTATGGCAGTTTCTGGCACACAGGGCCAATTTATTGTTATGGTCCTTCAAAAGAGATTTTTTGGGAACACAGTCCACTTGTCTTCTTTTTCAATAATTCCTCTTCCATCATCAATCCCTCATCTTTTCTGGACAACTTACTTTTAAGGTCCATCGTCTTTTCTTAGGTTAGTTATCTTGTTTTCTTGTTTCCTTCTTCCTAGATCTCATTGTGACCATGCATTCTTGGGTAGGGCGAAGATGATTTGTTAAATCCAAGTATTGCCTGTCTGTGTTTCTCAGAAAACCTCTGAGTCGTAGGAAAGAACCAATGCTGTGGTAACAGGGTAGCATGTTGTGTCAGGGTTCTGCAAGGAACTACCTGTCTTCCAGCAATACCAGCGCCACATAGTTCAGTTCAACTTTAACTAGGTTTCCATCTTCAGTGAAATACATGGGACACTTCAGTGTATGTGAGACACCTGATTTCACCTTTTAAGGCTCGTACTGTATCCAGGACTTTTCTCTTCTCATGTGCAAGGTACTTGCCATTGCCCAAGTGTGCAGCTTGGCTTATTCAGGAGTGGGCATTAACAGCCTCTGCAGAGGAGCAGGCCTAGACAGAAGAGGAAACACAGCATGGCCAGTGCTGTAGGTACTGCTAGCAGAGTGACTCCAAGGAAAAATCTGCCCTGTTCATCTTCTGACAAGCTGCCTTCTTCATCTTCTGTCTCATCTAGAGACCTAGGCTAAGAGCAAGGACCGAACCAGCCCCAAACCAGCCAGAGTACACAAGAGCTATTTCCTTCTCAGTTTGCAGAGCACAAAGAAGGTGTCACAAAGATGAAGAGACTCGCTTGAGGATCCACATAAAATCAGTGACAGTGTTCAGTGCTGAGACTCCTAAGGCAAATGAGTGCTTGTGCTTCAAACCGTGGTTCTGTTCTTAGGCCTTCTGTCAGCTCATTACATAACATTAGTCTTTTAAGGATGACCGTTTTTATCTAACCAGAGCCAATGAACCTTAGAGTGCTTCAGGGAGGAGGGATGCGTTACATGATAATTACAGGATGCTAGAGCTGTCCAAGAACATTTTAAGTTGAATGTATTTGATATTATGCAGATATAAAAAGTCTGCAGGTGGCTGCTCTCTCAACTTCACCTCTTGACTTTTGGACTGTGCCTCTACCGAGGATTTTCAAACACTTCTGTGCCGGGACAACAGACAGTGGAAGGCTGCCCAGATACAAATTGTGTCCTACTGGGAGGAGAAGAAATGACCATCTCTGTGTTCAGCTTCTCTGTGCATGAGTATTTCATTTTGGCCCACAGACACAGAAAAGAAATAAACAAAAGAACTGCACTTTCGGTAAAAGCTTCTTCTTAAAAAGCTTGTTAGAACAAAGGGCTTCAAGTAATCTCAGTAATAAGCAATGAGCTTCTGATTGACTGTAGAAAAAATTTTTGAATTGTGGAAATACCTTACTGTATACAGAATGAATTTTAGTTGACCTACCTAAAAAGGCACGCATTATCCATTAGGTTTTGTTTTCTTTTGGTACTGCTAAAGGGGTGGGGCTGAGAAAAACATTTCTTGCGTTGCTGTTCATTAAGTGATGAATCTCATTTATTGTGTATGCTTTTTTCATACTTTATTGTAGGGATAATTCTAAGTTTTATATGAAAACTTCTCATATTAGACTAACTCAGTCTAGACACTGATTTCAGTGGGCATTGGAACTTTCTGAAATATTTTCCAGAAAGGTTCCTTTCATCACTAGTAAACTTGGACAACAGACAAATGAAATGGATGAAAAATGCATATTTAGATCATGGCATGTAAGAAAGGGATCTCAGTGCAATAGCCTGTCACCAAGGTATTTGCTTTTGAAGTAGTTATTTTTTTTTAGAAAATCCTTAGCTTGCTGTAAAATGGATTATTAGTGAGAAGTTTCAAAGCAAAACATTTTTCCTTCCCACTTTTGATTATTTGATAAAGCATTCTTAACATAATCATATGGTTAAACTGATTATGTAAAATAGCTTTTTAGCAATTAATATTTGAGTGAAAGCATGCTCTAAAGTGAAACCATAATAGATCTTTGTTACACTATCAAATTTCATTAAAAGGCTGTTTAGCTAAGCTTTTTCTGTACACACAAAACAATAAAAAACAAGTGTTGAAAACTCATAATTTTAGGACTTTTCTGCTGTGGAATATCAGTCTCTTCGCTGATACTGGGGTAAATTTTGCTATAATTCTAAATCTTTTCTCTTGGAGTATTTGAACATAATCACTGCTTTTTTACTCTGATCGTAAGGTTTGCTCTGTGTTTTTTAAGCTGTTAAAAGAGAGAGTGGTACTTTGGCATAGATTCGCAACAAGCTTTGATGAGTTCCAGAAAAGCGACTGTTACACAAATACAAGAAATGAAAAGAACTTGTTATCTTTAACAAGAGCTTGATTGGATGTAATAAAAGTTCCTTGTTAATTTACTGAAGTTAGCAGCTATGCTGGTAATGAATTTATAATCAACAACATTTGATCTTCTGCGGAAGCTTTTGTCCCTTTCTCCCCCCAAAAATGTTTCTGGAGAGAGTCCAGATAATTTCCTTTAATAGGGATTAAAACTTTAAAGGAGTGTTGCTTTATAGTGACCCTTTTTGGCAGTTTATCAGAACACTTATGCAGCTGGTAAATGTAACTACAAAATTCTGTGGAGGGATGACTATTTTTTCTTAAACAATCTCTCCTCTCTCCTCCCTGCCATGGGCAGCACATTGTTTACAGCAACACTGACAAAATAAAGAATCACAAAAATGAGTTACGTGAACAGGAAAGCTTTGATTCTATGGGAATAGCTCCAAAAATGTCTTTTCTGTACTGCATGTTAAATGAAGTCATTATCCTAGAACTTTGAAATAATTCTACCCAAATAGACATAACTTGTTTTTTAAAAGCAGTTACGTTACATTTAGAATTCTGAGAAATTGTGTTTTTGATGTGAATTAGGACTGACATTCGCATGCGTACTCACTCAAAGGCTGTTGAAGTGTTGTGCTGCATTTGTAGAGAAGTTTTCCTGTTGACTCATTTTGATTTTACAGTCCTTTTTACAAACTGGTATTGTTGGAATCCAGTGTTTTAGTGGGGAGGAGGCTGTACATCTGTTGTTGTTTTGTTAATTTTTTAAAAGTCAATAACCTCTATATTCTCTTAAGTTCCAACCCCTGCCAAGTACCATCCTGGTCTATGGGGGTGAACACCAATAGCATAATGACAGATGGACAGGGTAGACAGACGGCCCATATAATCCATCCTATGCTGGTTTTATAAGTCTATAAAAATGCAATAAAGAAAAGGCTCTCATTAGGTAGAGGCAGGGGGCTGATTGATTTGCAGGCCACACTCAGTTTATAGCTGCCTTCTGTGTGAAAGTCCACCTTACAGTGTGAGTTTACCCTGTTTGCCATGGCTTGTTTAGTTAGACTTAATTTACTCCTGATAACCTTGAGCATTATTCATGTTTTTGTGGTGACTTTTACCTCAATTTGGCACCTGAGTACAGACTCACTCTCATTTCACTCTGGGGAAATAAAACCCTTAAGCCAGAGGTCAGGAGAAAAGCTGAGTGAAATGTTCCTACCAAGTGTGGGTTGTCTGAGAAGGCAGAAGTTGTTTAATTGGAAGGGAAACTTAGCACTGTCAAAGCTCTCCTTTCAACTCCTGCGTGTTTTTCTGCATTGCAATGAACACCACCTCCAAATATTGAAAGAGGCTAAAGGAAAAAATACTTTGTACGTAATCAGTCTCGTTGATTCTCAAAACAATTCATTCTATCTTTTGCTGTGGGAGTCTTTCTAGGGAAGAGTTTTCTTCCTGTAAAAGAAATAAGAGCATGTGATTTTAAGATTGTAAAAAAGGCAGTGGAACTGAGAGAGCTGGCTGCATCAGTGATGTGGCTTTCTTCAGTTAAGGCCCATCCTTCTCTTCAATTAAGGCTTACACTGCTGCAGGTGGATTCAGGGAGCGAGGTGAGTGCGCCTGGTCCCTGCACTGCAGAGTACAGGAGAGGCGTGTTGCCCCTGAGTGATGGGTAATCTGTTCTAGTACCTGCATGGGTGTGGAGCAGGTAGCTCCTAGCGTGGGGACCAAGGGCCAGGTCTTGACTCTGCTGCTGACCTTGGGCAAACTGCATGATCTCCCTGAACCTCAGTTTCCCAATCTGCAAAATAGGACCAAGGACCATTGTTAACAAGAGGTTAAAAGTATCTCTGTTTCAGATAAGTACAAAAGAAGTTTTTATCTTAGATAAGACTGGGAAAACAGCATGTGTTGCCCATATGCAATGTATTTTTGGGGAATCCCTCCTAGATAAACGCTGACAAATTCCTAAAGGTGAACCGTTGATCCAGTCTTATGGACCTGTGGATGCTTTTATTCATGTAACCATTTAATATTTCAGTGAGTGCAATTGAGCTTTTTCTCAACTATCTCCTGTGTCTATGAGTTCTAGAGATTCTTGTGCTGCATTAAATATTTTCCTTTCGGTAATTTTTAAGTTGTTCTCTCTAAGTTTTATTGGGTATTACCAATACTTAATAAAAACAGCAGTTCATAAACATTCAAAATGTTCAGGATTATCAATGTTCCAAAAAAAAAATTTTCAACCTTAAGAGGGGTCCCATTTGGATAGTTGAAAGTTCTCACCATTTACATTCATGACATTTTAATTCATTTTTCTGTTTCTTACTGGATATCTAAAATATTCTTTTTAACCTTAGGAGAATAAAATGAGAAAATTGGCAAACTTCAAAATAAATAACTCTCTTCCAGCCAGTAATGATTTGCTAAATTGTATCATCATGCCAGAAAAGATCTGAGTCTCGAGTTCAGTCAGAGGAGTCTCTATTATTATTATTACTATTACTCTCTATTATTGTTGTTGTCTTTGCCTCCCCCCCGCCCCGTCCTTTTTATTCAAAGAAAGAAAGAAACAAACCAGTAACTCTCATGTGATGCAGTTAACCTTTCAACTCATTTCTACTCTTTGATACTACATATTACCCCCACGGAGCTGATTCTTCAAAGCCATTGACTGGGTTTGAGGAGCCAGTTTCTGTTAATTTTAATGGGGATTAGACATCCATCCCCTAAGGCATCTTTGAAAAATCTCCACCAGATCCTTTATGGCTCTTCTTGGAGGCAACAAAATGTTTACCCAGTTATGTAGCTGTATTTCCCAAAACACTGCTAACATAAAGTTAGTCACTTCCTCAGGTTTAAAGAACCCTCATTTTTCTGTTCAGGTAAATTTTCAATTTAATTTTGTATTTAGTCCTCTATATGACACAGTTTCAAATGAGAAGGACAGTTTTGGAAAGGAACTAAAAGATCATCCTTTTTGCATGCAAGGATACCTTTTTTTGACATGCACCCTGTAACAATCAGTTTAGATCCTATTCTTCTTTTCTGGACTCTACATTGACAGCCTGCTTCAGAAAACTGATTTCTTTCCATCCTGCTCTGAGTGATCTATTTAAAGGATCCTTCACCTTAAATATGCAGGCTTTCAGAACAAAATTACTGAACCAGGCGAGGGGAGGGAAGAGGAGAATTGCCTATTCCAACAGAACTAAAAAAGCAGCAAACCCAAGTACATTTCCACACATACCCCAGCAGCAGCCTGGATTCCCTTTCTCATGCATTGCATCCTTCCATCTGAATAGACTCTGGGAAATATAGAGAGCAAGCCTCAACTCTTATGTCTCTTATGTTAGGCAAGCTTCCTTAGAGGTATCTGCTCTGCAAACATTTCCTTTGAAAAAGTAAGAAGTTTGCCGTGTGTATAAACAGAACTATCCTTAGTTATAGCAACGTGGACGGCTGCTAAGTTGCGTTTAAATTGTCCTTGTTTAATTTATGTTCTGAGCTGTCTTCCTTGTATATATCCCCTAGTTATGTTTTTGTCAGTTGTGTTTCTTTAAATGTATTATAAATCTGTATTTCCCTCATAAACCAGTCTGGAAAAGGGCATCTGTACTGGAAACTGGTTTTAGTGACTTGACACTTTGGCTCTTTTATGTTGTGAAACGAGTTTTAATTTTCTTAACATAGGCCAGGCATGGTACATAAACCTCTTCCCCCCCAGGGAGGCTTTTATGTTTGATTCCTTTAGTGGCAAAGCTTTTGAATTTCTCCTCTTGATTGACTTGATTATGATCTTCCCAGTATATATCCTTCATGTTGATGAATTCCTGGTAGGGATCCTCAAAGGAGTTTACAAGCCTCAATGCTAGATGAAACAGAAGAATTAAATTATCCCTGCAAAAGCTGCTACTAGTGCAAATAGGAAGTTGAATATTAGTGCTGCAGATGTATTTATTCTTTGGGTGTGCTAGGCTTTGCACTGGGGAATGTGTTCAAGGCTTCGGAATGCAGTTGATTCCTTCATAATTGGCTCTTTTGGGTCATTGCTGCCCACCTTCCGTTCAGCCGGAAGCACTGCATACAAGGCAGCAGCTCAAGTCATTTTGAACACTTTGTTCACCAGTGTGGACTCGGGCACACAGCATCAACACAGTTGTCCTACTCGGAGTCATTTTTAGGTGAAAGGCAAATTAACTGGGGATGGGAAATGCTGTTTGAACTGACCACTATGGCATAAAGGCAATAAATAACATATGGTGATTATGTACCATATCTATCCATTTACTTATATGTTTGTTCATGATAGGTGTGGCCAGGGGTACCCCGAGATGCTATTCCTCGAACTGAGACAACCATGATGAACTCAACAACTCTGGAATACACATGCAGAGAAACAAAACCAGGGCAAGAAATTTTACCCCAATATAGTTTTCATTGTTGGATTTCTAGTGTAAATGAAGATTCACAATTTTTTCTTTATGGACTCTAACAATTAGTAAGCCTTCCTGATCAAAGAATGAGTAATTTTTAGTACTCAGCTTTACAGTCCTTATGGATATATAACTTTTGGAAAATTAACACTTTTGTAACTAATTCAAATTGGATCATAGAATCATAGAATGGTTAGAATCGGAAAGGACCTTGAAGATCATCAAGTTGCAACCCCCCTGCCATAGGCAGGGACACCTCCCACTAGAGCAGGTTGCTCAAAGCCCCGTCCAGCCTGGCCTTGAACACTTCCAGGGATGGGGTATCCACAGCTTCTCTGGGCCACAAGTAATATAGTAGGGACTTAAGAAAATTTGGCAGATAGGTAATTATAAGTCTGGGTGCTGCACCTTTAGCTGTAAGATGCCAGCTTTGCACTGGAAGGGGCTGAGAAGCATTTCCAGTTGGAGACTGGAGACAGACAGTCCGGCTTCTTCCCCATTTGTGCTTTCACAACTGTTCTTTGTAATTCATGTAAAATATAGGAAGAGACAGTGGAATGGGGCAGAGACAATGGAGTGGGACAGAGAACCAGAACTGTAGAAGTGAGAAAACTCGAGGACTGAGATAAAAACATACCTATCTGTCTATAAAACAACAAGCTAAGGAAAAGGAAAAAAATAACAGAGAAAAAAATAACCCCCCAAAAAGACAAGTGATGCAAATGAAACTGATTGCTCACCACCAACCAAGTGATGTCCAGCCAGTCCCCAAGCAGCGGCCCCCTGTCCAATGTCCTCCCCAGCTTTAGTGATGAGCATGACATCTTATGGTATGGAAAATCATTTTGCTTAGTTGAGGTCACCTCTCCTGGCTGTGTCTGCTCCCAGTTCTTTGTGTCTCCCCAGCCCACTCACTGCTGGGCTGCTGTGAGGAGCAGAAAAGGCCTTGACTCTGTGCAAGCCCTGCTCAGCAATAGCGAAAACATCCCTGTGTTATCAACGCTGATTCCAGCACAAATCCAAAACATAGCCCCATACCAGCTACTATGGAGAAAATTGATGCTATCCCAGCCAAAACCAGCACATTTGGAAATGGAAACTAAGTGGAGAAAGGCAGGATGAATGTAGGGTTTTTTTACAAATTTTGTTACTTTTTCCATATCAGAAAACTGTAGTTGAGGCTTTTTCGCAAGTTAACTCAGACAGACTGGAGTTAATAAGAAAGAACTGGAAGGGCAGGCAGGAGAGAAAGAGGTACAACTTGCCTGAAAACAGGCATAAATTAAGGCCTGGACATCTATGTGTATAAATTCTTTTCTAAACACATAAAATAAAAATAATACAGAAAGGAAATACAGGAGAGCATGAGTCCCTCACGGTGCAAGAGCTCTGTCTCCCTCCTACATTGACTTTAAGCCTCTCAGCTGTCGTTTGTCATTGTTGTAGGGCTGGCTGAAAATTGTCCACATTTTATGAAAACTGTCATGACCTTTATTCTTGACTTGACAAATAAAAGGCTGTTTTTTCAGGGTGGGGAGAAGTGTTATTATCTCTAGTGAAAGCAAGTTTATTTTTTTTTAAAGCGTTTTAATGGTTGTTGTTTCTATTTTGGTAGATCTGTGTGTATGGAAAATGATGCCAGAATGCTAACACTGCATACTGCCAGAAATCAGTTCTGATTTGCTTCTTTCGTTCTGTCCCATTATAAAAGTGAAATTATTAAGGTTTTAATTATTGGTTATCTTATTCATATAAGTTTCTAATCTATTTTTAACACTCTGGACTCCTGCAGCAGTGTTTTCAAAGACTGCTGACAGAGAACCTTTTTTTTAAAACAAGTTTTGAATTTTCTGCTATTCATTAGATCAGAGAAGGAGAAAAGCAAGGATTTGTTAAGTTCCTGAGGTGTAGCTAGTTCCATGTGGTAGCTTTACCTGGTGGTAACACTTACATCGCATCCACACCTGTTTTCCTGGGGACCTTCCTGCTGACTTTTCCTGCATATTGAGGCAAATCCCTGCTACACAGAGTTGGGATTGTTTTTCTGCCAAATAAAAGGACATTTATTATGAAGATCAGAACGTATCTAATACAGAGCTATGTTTTCAGATGGCAGGATTAAGACATGAATGCGAATTGCATAAAAACAACTTTGAGAAGAAAACTCTTGAGTTTGCCGGTTTTTGGAATTTGCAGACCAGAGAAATGTACAATATGAGAAAATATTTCTTTATGCAGCTTCTGATGAGGTTTTGATGTTTTCAGAGCTTTTTAGATATTTCCCAGACCCCCCAAAATGAAATCTGATGATCCAGGTATATTCTGGGTTTTGCATTTTTGGAGTAAAACCACAATGAACTTGAAGATGTCTTACTTGTTTGTTTCAGCATGTGCTGGGAATGGTCACTCAATGACACTGAAACTTGAGCTGTAAAAGCTGGGGTTTGGCCCAGAATAACTCTTAAAAGTAGGACAGGTAGATACCTGCTATGTGCCTTTTCCCCAAGGACATCATGCCATTACTATGCCATAGATGTTGACATTTGTAAACGATTTAAGTGAATCATTTTTGTGCTGTGACCAGGCGAGTGGCTGTGAATATTTTGTAGTCCACTCTAGTGGTTGTGGTGGGGGAAGTATGTCTGGAAGTAAGGTTCACCCTGCAGAGGAAACATGCCAAACGTGGGAGCCAAGACCACAGCAGAAAGGCTTGCATGCAAACAAACAGTAGGGTGCTGGACAGGAAACTGGTGAAGAATTTGCAAAGTCAGTTGACTGTAGCTGTTCAGCAAGAGACAAGACTGGTGTGGTGGTTTCTTCACCCTTTCTTTTCCATTGTCAATCCTTTCCTCATCTTTGCCATCTGCACAACTGTAAAAGTTCTCTTTCCCCCTTTGCTTCCTTCCTTCTTACCATCTCCTGTCAGGAGTGTCGGTGTCTCAAAAGGGTAGATTTGAGGAAAGTAGAATAACCACTCACAAAAGTCCAGCTCTAAAACCACAGGTGCATTGTAGGAGTTTCAGTTATTGTTTTGCCTCATTTTATTTCTCTTTTTATTCTTCAGGCTAACTTTTTAACAGCAAACCTTGCCAATAAGATGACAGAAAAACCCCACTGTTCTTCAGTAGCCTTTAGAGAAAAATAATGAGGAAAAATGCAGATGAGGTAAGGGAAAAGCTTCAGGGGCTGGACTGGAATGTAGATGAGAGAAGAACGTACCTGGGAATAGTCAGTTCTAGCTGACTAGCTTTGACTTTCTTAACGGGTGTGAATTGAAAATTACATATTTATTATTGTCTTGTTTAATGGTGTGGTGTGTTAGCAATTTAACTGTCACCTAGAGGCACTTTTCTCAGTAACATATGAGGCTAATGGGACTAGTGCTTTACCACTGGACAGTGTGACACTACACTTTCTCCCTTCAGCTGTGCTCTTTCTTTTTGGCACAAGTTTAAAACTGATCATCTATCACCACTGCTTTTTCGCTGTTATGATCAACTACATAAATAAGGTGTCTGAGAAGGAATGTGCTTTGCAGTCTGAGGGTCAGAAGGACTGACAAGGGCTGAAAATTGTAAGGCCTGTTAGCAGAAGTGGTAGGGGCAGGGAAGAGTGTACATTAGGGTGAATGGTATGGGGCAGAGACAGCTGGGCAGAACAGAGTGGAAAGCAAGAGTGTGTCTTCAGGAGTAAAGGCTGTACTGAACAGGAGGAGTATAACATTGGTACATGCCAGATGAGAGAATGAGCTAGCTGTGGTGGTGACATGGGGGTTATAGAGTGCTACAGCTTCTGCTCCATCACAAAGGTGAAAAGTATACTCCCTGGGCTGCCTGCAACTACAGTAGACCTCTCTATTTCCTTTCACTCCCCTGCCCTCCACCCCTCTATTAAATCTGCCACTCATGTAATAAGTTAACAGGTTTTTAGAACTTCCTGAATTCCTTCTTGATGGGTTTACTGTCAACATTTTTGCATATTTTGTTAAGGAAGAATATCTATTGAGAAATGGCTATTTGAAAAACAACTCAATATAGAAATTATGTAGATGCCTACCATGGTTCTGGATGACTCCTGTAGTTCTCTTCCCCTCTGTCTCTGTTGGAGGGGACACAGCCGGGACAGCTGACCCCAACAGACCAAAGGGCTATTCCATCCCATATGACATCATGCTCAGCATTAAAGCTGGGGAAAGAAGAAGGAAGCGGGGGATGTTCAGAGTGACGGTGTTTGTCTCCCCAAGTAACCATTATGTGTGATCAAGCCCTGCTTTCCTGGGGATGGTTGAACACCTGCTTGATGACGGGAAGTAGTGAATTAATTCCTTGTTTTCCCTTGCTTGCATGCGCAACTTTTGCTTTACTGAGTAAACTGTCTTCATCTCAGCTCTCACTTTTACCCTTCTGATTCTCTTCCCCATCCTGCCACGGGGGGAGTGAGTGAGCTGCTGTGTGGTTCTTGGTTGCCAGCTGGGGTTAAACCATGACATACTTGGGCTTCAACTTTGCAGGGTACCAGAGAGATCCTCCCTTGTTGTAATATGTTGGCTGTTGGTTTTCTTCCTAATCTTTCAGATTTTACATGGAAAGCTTTTGGAGTGACAGAATGTTTAGCTTTGTAATAGAGACACACATTCTGCACAACTTCCTAACATTCTTGGACTCTCTTCTACCAAATACATGGGTAGTACTGGAGTGCTTACATGGCTGCCACTGATCTAATTCCCAGGGCCCACTAAAATGGACTGTATTTCAAAACACTTGGCTTCTGTTGGGCAAGGAGAAATTAATGGTAAATGCCTCCAAAATGTGAAAGCTTTAACCCTTTGGTCCTTTAAAACCCAGTTCCCATTGCTGCTAACTTCCCTTTCATTGCAACATAATGAACCTTCACTTCTGTTATGTGTCCTTGCCTTCAGCGTGGGTTCTCTGCATAGCTCCCGTCGTGGTCAATTATCTGGCAGGAGAGGCCCACGACAGCAGAGACTATTGCTTAATTGTTATTGTGGGATCCTTTTGCAACATGCAGTTGCAGGGGCTCATTTACAATTCTAACACATCCAGTGCGCCCAGCATCAGGAGTCCTGTGAACTGGACAAAAGTTAGAAAGTGGCAGTGCTGCTCCTGGCCAAAAGCTCATTAAGATAGACATCTCCTGCTAGTGAACATCACACAGATGACACAGACAGCTTACTCCAAACGAGAAATATTCTTTTGTTCTGTCTTTCTAGGGCTTTCAGATAAAAAGAATTTGAGGCTACTCAAAGGGCCAGCTGTGATATGAAGGGAACAGGTTTAAAATAGCTCTCAGGGGCAGTAAATGCTTAATGATCAGATCTTTCATTGCTCTTGGAACATTTGAGGAAACTCAGCCAGCTAAAATTTTTGTTGATTACTTTAACAGAGGCCCTTTGTTCATATTATCATGGAGAATAATTAAGCCAATGCAAGCAAGTCTGCTTAGCTATATACATAATTAAAATGTTAGGCTGTGATTAAACAGGCTGTATTGGCACAGAGAGTACCTATTCTCTTAATAAAAGAGTTCCATCACTGCCGTAAGCTTGTTTTCACCCAATTTTACTTGTTATTATTTTGGAAAAATTGATTTATACAAGATAGGTAGTGGAAGATGATGTGTTTCCAGTGACTAGTTAGTGAGATTTTATAATGGAGAAAAGAGATATAAGCATATCCAAAGCAGGTTGTTTATAGGGCAAAATTTAAGAGCACATCAGCCTATTTTAGCTTACTTAAAAGCTCATTTTGAAGGGGTTATGTCGAATTTTCTCATTTCTTCCCTGATTTTGGCATCTCCTATGTGGTAGACAAACTTTCAAATTGTAAAGCTTGTGATTATATGACACCTGAAGCTTTGTCAGAAATGAAAACACTTTGATCTATAAAATATTTTAATTAAATGCACTTCCAACTTGTTGGACTACCTGTTTTAAGTCAAAAGCTTATTGTCAAACATTACATCATTCTGAGATCTCCCAAGCCTCATTGACTACTTTCTCTGGGGATTGTCTCTTAGTTGGCAATTAGTGAAAATAAAAGTTATGCTGTCAGAAGGGGCAGACTGGCTTTTCACAAGTTTTTGCAGAAGTGGGCCAGAATCCTTTTTTTGATTTCTAGGGCAGCAAAGGTAGAGTTTTACAGCATTTCTCTCAGTTAAGGCACCAAAAGTTCTTAGGAAGTAGATTTTTGTTCTTCTGCTGGTTTTGGTCACAAAATCTTGTTTTACCAGAATTTTTTCAGAGCAGAGTAGTTACAAGAATATGGTGTCCTTAGGTCTAGCACTGGAAGGATGCTGGCAGAGAATAGACACTTGGTGGAAATGAGATTTTGATACAAAGGAGAAGTCTATATTTTAGAACTTTTTTTGGTGAATATATGTTAGGTAGCATATTATAGACCAGTAGCAGTGGCTTTAAGATATGTTGGCTGATTGAGGCAGCCCTAGAAGAGGTCCTGGGGTTCACCTTAACTACTTTTCATCCATTAGACCAGAGCAATCTTTGTTTACAAGCAAGGTCTTTAGATGCATTTTTTGAGATGGAAATAAAGATCTGCTGTATTAATCCCATTGCTCTGAAGTAGAACTCAAAGTGACATCTACTCTACTCTCTTTATGAGTCCTCTGGGGTAAGCAGTGCCCTGGGAACTTCTGGAAAATCTATTAAGATTTCACAGGTTGTTCAGCAGGAGTAGCAATGAATGATTTGCAATGGCTCTGAAAACTGCAATTTGAAAGCAAAATATGAAAATAATAAAAATCCTTCTCCTTATGCTTGAAACAAATAATGCCATATCTTTTCCCATTTTTTTTTCTTGCGTCTTCTGTCCAAATTGAAGTGCACATTCCTCTCTTGGGTCATATGTCCCTCTAATGGACAGATAGTTTTACACAGAATTTAGTCTGATAATTTCCTTTGAAATCCTCCTTGATATATCTTTTTGTACTGAGTTTTGCAAAATCCGTCAGAGTTTGTCGTGACTAAATCCTAGATTTAGAGGGAAATGTATTTTAAGGGAGCAGTATCAGGCAGTGAGTTTCTGGTATGCTTAAGGTGTGTAATCAAAGATCTGGAGAAACCCATTTGGCTGTTACTGGACTCTTGGCTCCAAGAACCTTCCAACTGAGTGGCTTTCCTGGAGCTTTATTCTCGAGGTAATGTTCTAGCAAATGCTCTTTTCAATATTTTAATCATGGATAAAAAGATAAAGTCTGTCTTAAGAAATATACTGCTTGGTCAAGAGGCCAGAATAAAAGAGCTCCAGTTTTCAACATTTAGTATTCAAATGCAGTTTTGCAGTTGTTAAGAGTTTCTCTGCTCCTCAATTTCTCTAGCGTTTGTTTAACTTTTTGCTTGAAAAGTAAATTAGTGACTACATTTTCTTAGGCACTCTATGTATTAATATGAGCTGTGATCATCACAAGAATGGTAGTTATGATAGCCTTCTCTTAATATAGAGTGATCTCATCATGGACATCATTTAGATGGAGTAAATAATTCCCAGCACACGCTGACTATAAAGAAATTTGGAGCTTATTATAAGCTGATGTCATGGGAAGAGCCCAGTCTCTCCAGCAGGGACTCATCAGTGCAAAGGTCTCTAAAAAAATGTCTGACTTTGAATTAAGAAGGAAAATCAGGGTGGGAATAACTGTTGCAAGTTCTTAAGTCTCTGTAGGCTTTGACCATTATGATCAATTGATCAGTGATTAATGACTACAAAATAAGAGACTCTAGGCTGAACGTTCTTTGAATTCACAGGGAAAAAAAAAAATCTGCAGTTTTTCCCTCTCACTTATGAAAATATCCGTAATTTATAAACTAAGTCTTTCAAACAAAATAGCAGCATGTTTTTTATTTCCAGAAATTTAGCACATTTGCTGAAGCTCAAAATAACCTTTTTTTTTTTTTTTAATTTAGACTTGGTTATGGTAATTTACATAGTGTGAAATGAGTGAAAAGGGCTACTGGTAGGATTTGGTTGCATGATTTTACAGCTGGTTTGCATTAATATAAATGTTAAACTTAATGGATAATCAGTTCTGATTGTAAACATCCTCTAATGTTTTTAATGCTGTCATTGGACCATTTTGGAAAGGATGCCACTGTCTGGCTAGATTTAAAAGCAAAGATTTTGTGAGATATAGCTTATGTGAATATATAACATGGCATTCAAAGCAAGGAAATATTTTCTAATAGCACAGAATTGAAAACATGATCTCAGATACCAAAACACAGCTTTCTGGAACATGTCATCACTTGGAGCTGCACATGTCTCTCTAAGAATAATTTTTTGTTAACTAAATAACCATACTTACAATCAAATCTGCCTTTTTCTGGGAAGAACTTTGTGAAGATTGATTAGTTGATGACTGTGGTCTATTAGTTTATGAGATAGTTATGCAGCTATAACTATAAATACTTCTACATAATGTCCTTTAATTTCACTAACAAAAGAACTGGCCCAAGAGCTCAGTTTTCTTGTTTTGATGCTTCTACAGCATTTCCCGTTCCACCATGAGTAAGCTATGAAAAGTTTATATAGGAACTATTTCATTCTCTATTGAACTGCAGCTACCTTAAACTGCATATTGAACAGCATGAAACCTGGCCGTGCTGCAAAACTCTTCAATACAGGAAATGAAAAATAACTAGCAGATTACTTCCAAGCTAGATGCTTTAACAGGAAAGTCTGAATCTTACCATTAGAGATGTGGAGCCAAAATACTCCAGTACATAAAACTTAAGTATCACTTGGCTCCTATTTATGCCTCTAAAATTAGGACTCACCTTTATTGTCCCATCCTATCTGTTGGCAGAGGGGAGAAGTGAGCTGGGGAACAGGCTGGAATAACAGTGCTGGCTAAGGAACATTAAGTGCTGGGGAGTCTGTCTGTGAAAAGTATAAGATGTACCTTTGGTACACACCAAATAATAGAGCACATTAAATGTGTTTAACACCAATACAGTATTTACCAGTATGAGTTCTTCAGGGACCCCTTCTTAAAGGGATTGAGTGTTTTGCTATTTACTTTAGTGGGAATAGGATACAGTTTTAATTAAGTGGCCTTTACACTCCTGATTTTGTGGTGGCGTGATCCTGAAGCAAATAAATAAAGAAGGAAACAAGAGACGTAAATTTATAGGAGATAGAATTGATCTTGGTAAAGAGATCAACTGACCATGGGTGCTGTTTGAGAAGCAGTTAGGCATACTTAAAGCATAACGTGATATACTATCTCTGTCTCTCGAGCTGAGGTTATTTGAGGACAGACTGAGAGTTTTCACTTGAAGTGGCAGTGAAATCAGGCTCACTGCCTTTTCTGAAAAAGATGAACTGTCATACAGTGTGTCTACATTAAAAACTGTTTTGCCAGGTTAAAATCAATTATTTGTTTTTGCTTTGGATGCTTTGCATTCTTGCTCACAGTTGGGTTGGTGTTATGTGAGAAGGGCAGGGTTGTGGGTTCAGACTCATATACTCATGTAGTTGCAGACATACTTTACCCAAGAAGTAAAACAGTCCAAAACCTCAGATCAGAAGATGAAGACATTTTTCAAACCCCAAACAAAAGCAATAAATGGGAATAAGCATTAACTTTGTCAATTTTCACCCTTCCCACAATAAATCTCCGAAATCTTGGCTTTTATCTTAGATGGATAACACAATAGGCACCAAAGTACACCAATATTACGCAAATACTTCATGTGTTATCAATTATTTTGGAAGTACTCATCATCTGAGTTGTGAAATGAGTTGACCTTTTTTTCTAATGGAGAATTGTATGAAGATGAGAGTGTTAGGCTGGCATATTATTTTTCTTGTACTTGTGTAAGTATATTTAAAAGTAATTTCAGATCAACATAGCAGTGAATCTCCAAACCCAGCCCCTCCTGGCCCGCAGAGTTATGTGGCGGCAGGGATGATCTGTATTACATGCGAGGGGAGCAGGAGTGAAGTGAGAAGTAAGATTTAATATGCTGCTAAAAAGTGTTCGGATGTTACGAAATCAAGAGAATGGGGATGCAGCTGTGCAACCCTGACTGTTAGTGACTTTCAGTCTGCAGCTACTACAAAGGCGGGTGCCCCTCAGATTGTTAGGCCTGGAGAAGGGGACCAGTACAGGAAATCAGAGCAGAGCAAGTGTGCATGCCTAGGATGTGTCCTCATGGAAAGCATTCTTGTACCAGATGTCTTGCTAAAATAAAAAGGTGGCTAAGATGAATATGCATATTGTGGTGTAAGAACAGAAATTCATTTAATGAAGAATTTCCAGAGACATATTGAATTTCAAATTTGATGTATATATTGATTCAAAGTGTAGAACCACTTTGCACTTTCCCAGGGCTGACACTTTCCATTTTGATTACGCTGCTAGCCATGTCTGACATAGTGTTTTATACTTTTCTCTTAAGTTTCTTATGGCTATCTCATTTTACTGATTAGCACAGAATGATTCCATCAACATTTTCCCAATTATTTTGAGCTTCAGAATATGCATCACCCAGAAAGCAGTATGTCCTGTAAAGTAGTATCTTCTCAGTTCTTAATGCTTGATTTTTTAGTTGGTTTCTGTGTATGGATGACAATGCTTTGCTGGGTAGGTGAAAGCTGCATTAAAGTGGGTATTTCCCAAAGGTCACACATACCTCTGAGCAGAAAATCTATATATTGCAGGTCCTATGCTGTCTCCCCAGTATATTACTGTTGCCTTACCAACAAGTCCTGAAAGCAAACAGTCGTTACTCTGGAGATTATCACAGAATCATAGAATAGTTAGAGTTAGAAGAGACCTTAAAGATTATCTAGTTCCAACTCCCTTGCCATAGGCAGGGACCCATCCCATTAGACCAAGCTGCTCAAAGCCCCATCCAGCCTGGTCTTGAACATCTCCAGGGATGGGGCACCCACAGCTTCTCTGGGCAACCTGTGCCAGCAGCTCACCACCCTCACAATAAAGAAGTTCTTCGTAATATATAATCTAAACCTGCCGTCTTTCAGCTCTTGGATCACCTTTGTGGCTTTCTCTGGACTTTGTTCCAACAGGTCTATGTCCTTCTTTGTCTTGAATCTGACTCTTCCATAGTTCAGTGCCCAGTGCCACAGCAGGTAGCCATGTACTGCACCCACCTGGGTTGAGGCATCCTCTGAGGCAACAGCAGCAACATTGCAAGCAGAAAACTGAAACCAAACATCTTGACCAAACAGCACCATGCGCAAAATGTCTTGTTTTATTATCAACTTCAGAGTTTATTAATTTATCAAACCAGGTCAAAGTGATACAACAAGTACATAAATAAGTACTGTAACAGACATCCCATGAAGAGAATGAAAAACATGACACTGCATTTTGTTGTCTTAAGTGACCAGTAATTGGAAAAATGCAACACTGCATTTTACTAGATGATGCTTATGAGTTGTTTTTTGTTTTTCTTTTTTTTTGCTTTTCTTAAAAAGTGTTTATTATAAAATAAATACACAATCTGGATTTCACCTGTCCTGTCAAATACAAAAAGCAGGTTGTCGCTTTCTTCTTAAAAAAAAAAATAAAATTGCAAACACTGTACACTTTCTGCTTAGTCTTTTTTCACCAGCTACTGCTAGAAACAGACGATGCACGTGAGGTGAGAAATCAATTGCTGGTCTTCCCACCAGATCACTACTGTTCCTCAGAACCTCTTCCTTACAATGTCCTCACCAAAGGAATGACAAGGTTAATCCGTGACTTATTAGAAGATTTATAATGAAATGTTGCACTTCCACAGCACATTTCAACCCAGTAGATGCCTTGTGCAGTGGGCACTGCTGATGCCAGGCGTTCCTCCTGCAGTTACACCACAGGAACCTCTGGTGCAGCGAGGTCTGAGGACTTTGTGTGGTCACGCTACTCCCCTTTTCAAACAGCAGGACAGGACTTATGGAGGCAAAGGCTACAGTCCCATGGAAGGGTGGTGGGACATTTCTGTTAGCTTTCCTCTTAACAAACACAGGACTTCTCATGGCTAGGTGCTAGTTAAGGCTGTGCAATCACAGTGGCCTGGGCGCTGGCTGGGGTGGGCAGGCCCTCAGAGAGCTGAGGGGCTGTCCCGTCCCAGACATGGCTGGTTCCAGCAGCCCCAGGGCAGGGCAGAACTGACCCCTGCAGCCGGGATGGCAGTGCCTTTGGCAAAGTTGGTTTAGGAAAGGGCAAAAGGCTGCGGGGCAGTGAGAGGAAAAGGGTAAGAAACAGCCCTGGACACTGAGGGCAGGGCAGGGGGAGGGAGGAGGCACCAAGCAGAGACTCCCTGCGGCCATGAAAGGACTCCGAGGGGTTTCTCTGCAGCCCATGGAGGCACAGAAAGAGACCTTTGTGATTCTTACTGATACCAGGTGAGAGTACTTTGTTCTTTGACACCCACACAGCTGTAGGAGGAGGTCCCATTTTAGTGTGTATTCCTGTTAGTGTGCTTGGTAGGGAGAAATATTCCTAAATATTACCTGCTGTCTGTCCAGGCCTGGGGACAATGGGGTGGTTCACTAAGAACCTCAGATCACCCTATATCTATATATACCTACTTCCCCTCAGGCTTTCCTTCACCTTCATGTCTGTGCTCCTCACTTGTTGCTCGTTGTTGGGAAGCCCTGCATTGCACTCCGGCGGGGCTGAGCAACACGAAGAAGTCTGGCCCTGAGACCTGGGCTGCACAGGGAGGCTGTGGGGGTTTGCTGCTCAAGGCAAGGATCCCCTCAGGATGGGGAAGCTCTGCCTGAAATGGGCTTTTGGCGTTTAGCGCTCAGCTCTCCCACACCTTCATCCTTTTAGAAGTGGGTACACCCTGGAGTGCTGTCACTGGCAGAATGACAAACCTCAAAATCCTTGCTGTCAGTGTTGATTTCACTCCCTGTGAAGACCCAGCCCCTGGCTCAGAACATTTCCATAAAGCTTTGTTTCCTAGTGTGTGTTTGAACAGCAGTATTCCTGTCTGCTTGTGGAGTAGAAAATGGGAGCAAAAGCAGGCTAAGTCACTTGCTTCTTGGAATTTAATCCAACATTGCAGCCGTGAGGCAGTGTGGTATTTTGGTGACTCTTCAGAAAAAAACGTTTTTTAAATTAAACTTTTTCTGCAAATGAGAGCCGCCTTTCTTAAACCCACTGAAGACATGCTATACTAAATGTAACAGAATATCTCAGATATTCTTGACAATATTTTTCACAAGAATAACGGTTTTCATAGAGCTGCTGTGTTCTAAAGGCCTGCTGTAGCTGTTTGGTGTTTGTCATGGGACAGAGCCGTCCTTGGCGCCTGGGAATTGAGAGGTCACTCTCAGAAAAATGCAGAAGATTACGTTTGTAACAAATCAGAACAAATAAATTAAGCACTGTTGCAACTCTTATGGAATTATTAACGGAGAAGTTTAACACTCTAGGTGTTTTGAAAGTACTGCAAATACTTCATCACCTTCTGCCACATCACTTTAGAAGATAGTTTATCAGCCAAGACCATGTGTTAATAGGGCCCAGAAGAACGAATTTATTAGGGCTGTGATAGGGAGCTAACACTTAACATTTTTTAGAGAAGTGGGTGGAGGAAACAGTGAAAACCACTTAAAAGTGAACATTTGCTCAAATTGCTACAAAAATATAGTGATTGCCACTAACACCTGCTGTTCGGTTTATGGACTCAGTTTGCTCAACTACAAGACATCATCCCAAAGGCAGGCTGCTTAGGAGTTTATTAGTTTAAATCTGTTTTTTTTACGTCTCCAAAACAAGTATTGTATCACTTGTATTTTTCCTCCACTACTAAAAAAAATCCATGAGTCATTTTAACACCAGAAATGGTATAAATTCAGCACAGGAAATAATGTTCTCCATAGTTCCTGCACATTTATTAGGTGTCTTTCTTTTCATTAGTTTGAATAACTTGCCAAATAATAATAATAATAAAAATGTTCTGTTTTCTCTTTTTCACTTGTAAAGAAATGCAACTCTGGGAAAGTACAGTCTCTCTTTCTCCTTCCCCCACCAGTAATACAGAGCCTCCTAGTCTTTTGGAGGAGATATTTGAACGGTTGACACAGACCACTACACATAAAGCAGCAAATTTGCTGTGCATGATGTGAATAATTACTGCATTATAGTTTTGGTTTTTAGGGCAACTGTTGACTTAAGCAAAATAAGCCTGCAGTCCAGCTGCAGATCCAAGTTTTCATAAGTTTTCTTGTGTTTCTCCCTCCGGTGCTGTCTCCCTTAACAGTGACCCTTTTCAGACTTTTCAAGGTACAAAACCTTCACCAAATCCTCGAGCTCAGTCCTGCACACTCTGCTTTCACACATTTGGCTGATCTGAGCTTCTCCCTCGCTAAATATTTTCCACTGGCCTGAAAACAAAAATACAAAGGAGACAGATACTGACTTAGAAAAGGGCACAGGGAACTTTGAAGACATTTACAAGCAGTCTCCAGACCAACTGATTCACAATGGTCAAAGAGAGAATGTCCAATCCTCCCATGGAAAATATTCGAAGTATCTTACAAACATGTAACCTATTCCATGCAAAATAACTTTGTTAAAAATAATAAACAAGGACCAGAATATTATTCCTTTCTTTAATTAAGTGGTACTGCAAGTTGACTCTATTCAACCATTTATGATGTTGGATACTCTACTAAATGACAGAAATAAAAAATTAACTGATAGTAAACCAAAGTATTTAAAAGTTAGGAAGCAACAAGTCCAAGTGTTTTATGCACTGTGAACTGTGCTTACTGTGTGACCTGTGTGTAATACAAACTGTGTTTGCTGGATATTAATATTTTCTATACATTTTTGATAATGTTAATAGAAATTCCTGCTGTCCTGGTAACTAGAATACTGTATTACAGATAACAATCACAAGCTTATGGAAGGCTGACAGCAAAAAATTAGGAAAAGGTGTCTGCTTCTCATTAAACCTGTATTATCAAGAATATAATATTCCTGGGAAAAATACTTCCTTGCCTAACTTGAAACCTCAGAAAAAATGATTAGTTGTAATGCAGAAGAACTGGGAATTAAAAATGTGTTAAGTTCATATCCCAAAGTGGATGAAATATAAAAAAATAAGTTAAATCAAGATAATAAAAGAATTACATGTCCTTTCAAAAGACAGATTTTAATAATGGAGATATTATTAAGAACATAGGAAAGACTTCATTCGAGTATAACATATATGTATGTAGAAGAACACCTTTAATTATCTCTGATTTTTTCCCTTTCCCTTTCTGAAAAATCAGGGTAAGTTGACACGTTACTTAAATAAGTCCAGATTGTGATGCTTTGCTGACATCAGTCATATTTCAGACTTTCAGGAGTATGAGGAGAAAACAGCCTATTTTGCATTATATCAAAATACAGGAGACTGAGACAGCATGGACATGAACTACTGTTATATGTATCTAAATTTCAAATTGCTATATTTTGTTTTTTTAATCTAAACTTCTAAAATATTGGGGCTGTGTAAGGGAGGAAAAATTAGTACATTTGTTTGACTGTGTTGAGTAAAAGATTATATAGAGAATAAATACCTGAAGAGGTCAGAATTTTACTTACTAGGGGTTGTCCTTGTTATCTGCTTGAAGTAAGGAAGTTCTTCAAATTCTCTTTTGGACACTTTCTCAACATAGAAGTGACGGAGAATCCCTTCAGCAAAGAAACGAGAAGTGCATGTTACTGGAAATGTGCCTGTTCTAAACCTGGGTGTTCTAAACCTGCCTTTATGTAGAACTACTGTCATGTCAACTTGTGAAATAATCCTTACTAATTACATGGATTTTCAGCCTATCTTTTTTATTCTGTTTGCCATCCCCCGGGCTTTTTGCTACTCCCCTGTAAATCCTTCTGTGGATTTACAATTGCAGATAGTTTGTGAGGCGTGAGAGATTTAGCTAATTCTTTCGCAACGCAGCCGAACCTCTCCTTAGTATGAATAAATCTAAGATTACAACAGAAGCCCAAATCCCAGTGTCTTGGAGAAAAACAGTATCATTTTGCAGTCAAATACCACTTTGCCTCTCATGAGCTATCAGTGTCAAAACATCACAAGGTTCTGTGGCTTCTTGAACACACCCAGTGGTTATTAACTCCGATACTCTGTGACTTCTTTTCTGCTCACACTTTGGGCTTGGTGCTTTAAAGCAGATTCTAGAGGTGTACTCTTTCCATGGAAAGGACTGCATTACATGAGTTTCCTCTAAGGATCAGATGCTTTTTGCTTGAAGTAAATTAAGTAGTCAGGATTTTTAGGAGGTTGGAGATAATTTTTAGTATACTAGAAGTTCCGGATTTGCAAAAGTGTTCCAAGCTTCTGAATGCTTTTCTAATTTTTTTTTTTATTATTATTTTTTACCAGTCTAGTAAAAAATATCGTTTGCATCCTTAACACATTTTTTACCCATGTTCTAGACTGTCAAGGGTGTAGTATCACTAAGGCAGGCAGGGCAAACTGATTTCAATGGAAAGCTTTTTGGTCCATCCTAAATCAGAACTGCCAGGCACTGGCTGCAAACCCTACTACCCATTTCTCTGCAGTAAATTACACAGGGCATTATTGACAACCTGTTTGTCACTGTGCTTTGGCTCACAATGAAGGGCAGGAGTTTGCAGAACTAGAGCTTTGTGTGCTACTAATGTTTTTTGTACAGCAAAACTTGATTATGTTGGAAGTGGCTGTAACAACAATATCCTAAATAGCCAGAAAAACAGCAGTCTTAAGATGCCTTGAGATTTGTAAATTTTCCTAGTATTTTATTGGAAAATGATAGACTGTTTAAAGAAAGAACTTGCTCAACTCACCTTTTCTAATTGTCCACACGTGTATTTCTATTTGAGGTGGCTTTTCAGTCTCTACTGCAATTTTTCTGATGGTTTCTCCTTCCTCTGTGAAAATGGATTCATAGACAGGAAACGTCTCTTTCCCACAGAAGTAATCGTTGCTATCAAAGTTTGGACTTGGCACTTCTTCTGTTTAAAAAAAGCCCAAAACACATACTATAGCTGTGATAAAGTCCCCCAGAACTTACTCAGCACTTACTCAGTTTAGTTTAAAAGTAGAATTTTCACTTGTATCCACTCAAATCCACCTCCAACTAAGCCCCAGGCATTTAAAAGTGTTCTATTCTGCTAGGTTCTGATGGCCTGTCTGTGGTGCCAAGACAAGATTTGTATTCGTAATCCAGTCTCAGAAGGAAATGAGCTGTATAAAACCAAGTGATCTGTGAGGTCCCTCAGAATTTTTGAACCTGTTGTCCACTTTTCAAGCATATTCAAAATAATGGTAGAAGTCTCAGAGGTAATACAATAACTAAATGAAAATTGGTGGTTGGACAGAGTGAAGGGACACAAATGAATGCTTTGCTGAGGAAAACAGCAGGTAGAACCTACAAGGCCTGCATTTTGCTTGGCAGCAGCCAGCTGGTCAGTGCAAGCCTGGGCTGGCCACAGTGCTCCCACCCAGTAATGTTGTGGAGCATGTAAGTAGAAATTGTAACTATTCTACTGGTAATTGGAAGCTGGACAAAAATGTAAGAGAGATGATGCAACTCAGAAACTGGGACTGCTGTTTGTGGATAAAACTCATAATTAATACATATCCACACGTACAGGACAGGCTGCAGGAAGAGGTCCAGCTTTCTCAAAAACTGGCGCACGGAATCTCAAATGAAAAGACGGTAGCTTTCTTTTTGCTATTAAATTTTCTGCTGAAGCCTGTTAGCTAGGTTTCGCTGACTGATGTCAGCAAAAATGAGCCCAATAAAAGCTGCAGATCTCTGATTCACAAGAATCCAAAAGGATCTAGATACATACCTCCTGGCTGCCTACTGCCACTGCATCCAGCTTTTCCCCAGTAAGCAAGGCTAGCAAGAGAAAGTGGGAAGTGGGCATTCTGTCAAGGATTTCTGTGTATGACTAAACAACTCATTTCCTCAGAGCATTTTTGCCCAATCTATCACCAAACACAGAAATGGGCCATGCAGATTAGAAAAGAAGTTTAAAGGCACAGAAGGGAACTGGACACTCCTTCACCCTTTGTATTACATGCAACAGGGCAGGCCATTTGGCAGACCATCAGCAGATTCGTGCTAGCAGATTCTTCACTAGTTGTAGGCATTGATTTTAGAAAGTAATGGCTACATAATTTTAATCATTAGTGCAGCATAAGTACAATGCTAAATTTGTGGTAAGTTAGTATTTATTTTACGGATTAAGATACATAACAGACACCAATCAATCTATAGTCAGGAGTTTTGAATCCTTCTGGTACATTTTAAAAAGCAGAGATGGTATTATCTCCATGCAAATTTCACAAGCTGGAATATGAAGGTTCTGTGGGCACTGCAGCAGGGGAAGGATAGGAGAGCCTTTTGGAGCAATGAATTTTCTGTGTACGATTCTGTAAGATTCTCTTTGGAAATGAGTGTCGGGAAGTCATGCTAATGGTAGAGAGAACGGCAGTGACTGATCAGAACACACATGCCCCAGGCAGCCAGACCCCCATTTGAGGAACAGCAGTGAACAGCTGGGCTGGCCAGACAGCTCCTCCTGTCTCACACTGACATATCCCCACACACATTAGAGCAATGGGCACAGCTATTGCCATTTTTATCAGATCTTATCGTGACCAGAAGGCTTGAGCCAAGCCCCTTAACATGCACAGCAAAAAGATGGTCTATGATCAACTTTCTTTTACCTGGACAGACTTTACAGCATTTTCCTTCTACTTTCTGAGGGTATTTGCAGGGATATTGTTCTGGACAATGAATTTTCTTACATTCTTGTTTGGTGATGTTGCAGGTGCACAACACACACTCTACGATTCCAAAGGCCCGGAGATTAGGATGCCAAGATTCACCATGGGAGTATGTTTTGCCATTTGAAACACAAACTACAAAAGAAGAGAAAAGGAAGAAAAAGTACAACTGGAAAAGGTGTGTTCACTGGCTACCACTCTATGAATATTTGATTCATGCACATTTGTTTAAAGCAGTGTCTCTATATATAATTTGTTAGTGTCTCTGGCCCGTTTCTCTGCTTGTTATCTTTAACTGAGAGTTTCAGTACTTAAAATGAATCTGAGCCTGTGATCACCCTCTTCTGAGCAGTTTTGCCTTGATTCCAACTCTGCTGACACCAGCAGCCATCGCTATTTCGAGGAGAACAGTGAAGGTGGCTGAGTCAAGTATTTGACTAGCTCCTCTCCAGTGGTGCACCTCCAACCAGTTTATAAAACTCACTCCTCCTTCCCCTCCTAATCTCCGTCCACGCACAGGACATAGCCTGATACATTGGTTTTGTCTTCCAGAATTGAATCTGCAGATGACAGGGTTATGACATTTGCTACCAAGTCATCTGCACAACTTTTCTTGCCATGAGCTGAACATGATTTTTGCAGAGAGCCATGCTATCAGCAGCATGGATTAGAGCCACCTGGACCTTTTATTGCTTTTGAATCAGAGTTCCTGCTACACAACACACAGAACAAAATAAGGGAACGTTGCAAAATGAAGTTTAATGTCTTTTCTGGATATATATATATATATATATATCTATAGGTGTGTAAAGACATTTGGCTTTTGGAATCACAAGAAAATATTAACATGAAAGAATGCATATGGGACTGAAATTTCATTCCAATAGCATATAAGCACCTCAAAATATTTATTCATCAGTGCCCTTGGGAGACAGAGAAATACAGCTGACACAAGGAGAGTGGAAAAATCCATGTCTGGTGGAAGCCAGTTTGGGTCACCCTGCAGTTAATGGGAATTATATCACTTTACACCATGTTTGCATTTGTCCTATAAACCTCACTTCTTTCTTTTTAAATATTTTATAAACACAAAGAAAAATGCAAACTAAATTTAACAAGGTGAAAAAAAGGGCACTGCCTGATTTCTAAAAGAAATTAACATGAAGCTGGGATATGTTGTAAATATTTCCAATTCTTCTAATATGGCATCATTTTTATTAATGCTTTTATTTGTAAAATATGTTCCTATTTTTCCTGTAACTTTCAAAAGCAATTTAATTTTTATCAGTAATCTGAAATTTACATCTAACTGGTAACAGATGTGACCAACTGGCTTATACTTTGCTGAGTTACTGAGATTTATGGGCAGTGTTTTTTGCAATGTATTGTCTTTCATGGGGTTATGCTATCATTTGGTTTATAATTTGCTACTTTTTAACTCTTTCTTAAGGTATGTTTTTATTTTAGAGGTAGGAAATAGTTTTGTTTCTGAAAGAAAAGCTAATAAAGTGTTACCTGTGTACTAAGAACACAGGAGAAAAAGAACTATAAATGAGAAAACTGCAAGGACTGAGCTGCTCAGAAGGCTTCTTACATGCTTAAATACTGTATTATTAGTTGCATTTATGCTTGTATGGATTTTTTTTTTTCCCAGGTAGAATTATCCAGGTGCTTTATAGACATAAATATTTCATGATTTCTCCCCGACAGGGGAAAGGATAATACATGATGTGGTGTAGATACATATTCCCTGTGTTTTAAGCATTTGTTTAGCACAAAACAGTTAAATAATTACTCTGAGGTAGCAAATGAAGCCTCCAGTAGCAGCCAGAATATGGGAAGTAAGTTCTAGTTTCCTGATGCCCTATTTTTAGTGCTCTTTATGTTTATGAATGATAAACCTGCATCCGTGCAACTGCACAGTATTTGCATGTCAGGAGAGCTGTTGTGTGTTTATTTTTTAAATTGTTGAAATGTGTCTCAAGGGGCATGTGCATTAATTAACAAAACACTCGTTAATTGCACAAGAACAAAAGAAAATACATGGTCAGCATTCCTGTTTCCAACACGGGGATCTCTCAGACACTCTCCAGGCAGTGAGTGTCTGAAGTTGCTGCAGTTACTATATAGTGCATCCAGAAATATGCTATTCGTCTGTATGCTCTTTATTTGCTGAAACAAATCAGTTAGAAATTGCTTTGATGATGTCTTCATGTGTGAACTGCATGTCAAAGATATTGCACTGCATGGAGATTCCTGCTCCTAGATTCAGCATAAAACACTGGCATGATCTGAATGTTTTTTCATGCTTGTTCAGGTGGATAATAAAGATCCTATGGCCAACATTCCTTCTGTTAGTTAATACCTTAAAAGATTATTTGGCCCTAATACAAGGGCTTTTAACCCTTTGTGGGTAGTTTCTAAGTGCATGCTGACTGGTATTTGTGGATAGATGCTCCTCTGAACCTGATTTCTACAGCTATTTCTTTTATGGCTTCTTAGGCCTGTTCCTGCAGATCTCTGTTCACTGAGGTACACCCACTATTGGAACTGAGCATCCCACCTTTCCTGTTGTACAAACAGAATTCTTAGAGTGAGATTCATTACATTCGTTAACTTTGCCTCTTTGCAGCTCAGGCATCCTGTGCAGTACACCCTACTACAGGCTCGTTGCCTACTCTGCCTCTAGTATTAGTCATGGAGGAGGAAAAGCATCCCTTGCATCCCACTGTCTCAGACAGCTAGCTTCAGATGAGGGAAGTCATTCTATTGTCTTCCTTGAGAATAATTTAGTAAGCCTTGGAGGCAGAAGAATTCTTGATACTATTCAAAGCTTTATGGCCTGAGACATGTGAGGCAGTTTAAACATACGCTACTTACAACTAGTAAAGTTACAAAATATGAGACAGTGTAAAGAAAATAACAGTAAGCAATTTCCTACTGGACAAATCACTGGTGAGCAAGGTAGCAAATTTAAAGGCATCAGGATGTTCTTTATGGCACAAAACTTTCACTTCCCTGGTAATTGCTGCATGTGTTCACAGAATGATGAAGCACAGTCCCAGAAAGTAATTCTGAGAGCAACACAACAGTGTGGTGCCTTTGCAGAATGAAATGCATTCTTACCTGTGTAGGCACAACTGATCTAAGTCAAGAGCTAATTTCAAATCTTGAATAGCTTACTCCTTTTGCCTCCCTGATTTGCATTGGGTCTCTTGATATCAGCATGAATTTCCAAGATTCTGCTGTGTATTTTGAGGAGTGTTTTTGAGCTACAAGTGACTGATTCCTGACCTAGAGTAATACTGTAAGAAGTACTTGTCTTTACCTCGTCCGTGCTTATGCTTGTTGTTGATGACGATTTGTACTATTGTTCCTGAAGCTTGCTGGGGATCTGGCAGTACTCCACGGTTACTCCTGGCATTGGGAAATCGTGGAATGTTGACTACCTGCCTCGCAGAGCTGGGTGACAGGTCGTAATGGGAGCGATGGTATGAATGTCTCTGGAGACAGAGAGCAGGAAAGTAAACGTCTCATTTCAATGAATATGAGAGAAGAGACTGTACTATAAGCTTAGCACAGGTAAAGTGTCGCAACCATCATCAAACATCATTAAATATAATGAATGGCATCATACTACATAAAGGCCATTCAGGTTTTGCAGATAGTGAACATGGTAATGAAGTCATTTGCACATATGCAGTTGTAACTTATCTTACCAGACTGTGTATGTCAATGTAGGTGTCTTTATCTAAGTTGGTCATCTGAAGTCCCTAATCAAGCCAATGGACAAAGAGGCAATTTTAGAACCATCGTGTTGTGGATCTCTGCATCATGAGGAAATGAGTCACAACCCAGAAGTGCCTATTTTGCTCCATGTATTAAAGCTGTTGTTCAGAGCTAGATATCTACCTTACTGATGTCTACTCTACTTTAAGATTAGATAAGAAGATTTGTAAGCCTGTGTAGTTTTCCTCCTCAAAATTGTTTTCTACTGGGGCTCCAGTGGTAGAGCACATCCAGAATGACTGGTCGGCTTCTTGTTTGCTTGCAGCTTTAAACTCTCATGCAAGGCCAGGGTTAGCCTTGTCCAGACTGAGCAGAGCCTTCCTAGAGAAGTCTTTCATTGCAAAGGAAAGCAGTAGTAGTGGTAGCAGTGTGCAGTGTGTTTTCTAGAGCAAAACCAGTGGTAATTTTCAGAGAATTCTCTTCCAAAACACCCATGGGCATGAAGGAATAGTGTATATTACAGCAGTTATTTTCTCACAAATCCAAAGATCTGGTTGTTCATCTATTTAGGTACTGCACCTAATGCTTAAAAGCTCTTCATATTCTCGCCAAATGCTGTTATAAAAATAATCTATCGAGGAGCAAGTTCTTAATGGATACTCTTAGCCTCAGAGCTAGGAGAGCCCCTAAAGTACATATATACGTGTTACATGTCACTGGGAAGTAAGTGTTTGCGATTATGATTTAAAAAGTGATGTCTGCATTGCAAAAAAAGGTTAAAGAATTTTATTCTTATAGAGCTTATACAACAACAAAGACTGAATCCAGAGCCCCCTGGAGCTCATGGGAGTTTATAATTCAGAGCTATTAATTAATTCAGGTTGATTTTATTAAGGAGGTTGCAGAAGTGGAGGAAACCTACTTTGGGCTAGAGTCACAGAACCGAGGATGAAGCAGTAGATATTCAGACCTGTTATAATCTTTTATCTTTTTTCCCCAGTGTACTGGCATGCACAGCATGGCAGGAAAATATGTCTTTAAATAGTAGGTCACACTTACAGCTTCCCTGTTGGCTGGCTGCCGAAAGATATCTCCGTCAGAATGTTCCCACGATAACTCTCCATCCCCTGTATGTGAAGCAGAGCAGTATCAGTTAGTGGAGTAATTGTACAACACCTTGGGAGATACTTAGGGGAAAAGTCTCATCCAGCTTTATAGCTGAATTTACGGAGGAGGTTGCATCAGTGTGTAGAAGTGTCAGTCTGTGATCTGACTTTATTGTACTCGATTCTATAGAGACCAAAAGAAAGATGAATACTTTTGAGAATCAATGTGAGGGACTTGCAGAGCCAAGCTCTAGTTCCTCACAGCCAAACACGGGATTCATGGAAAAGGAAGCTGGAAAGAAGAAACCCTGAGTTTCTATTCAGGCGTATTGTCCAGCTGTTTTCTTTATAAAGACAACTTCATAAATACAAATATTACTAAGCATAAGCTATGATGGAAATCATATCAGGAAGAAATCAGTTCAGGCTAGAGAGAGAATGTGGCTTTAAGGAAGTTTTAAAATGCATTTAGAGGTGTTCCTTGTTAAGAGAAACCATGGAACTTGAACTGATACCTGATTCTTGGAAAACTTGCACAAGAATAGGAGAAATCATTTAGTGTGGAGAGGAGCTTGGAATTTATCCCGGCCTTGAAATTCAGCTACAGGTACAGATAAAACTACTTTGCTAGTGGCTCAAAGCCTAGCTCTGGATGTGCCAAGCATTGCACTGGAATGCAGAACAGTACCACCACATCAGGAGCTTTACATTAATGACACAGATGATGGGCTTGGGTGAGCTGTGGTGCTGATGCAGGTATGCCTCCAGTTCTGGAGTTAACTCATCCTGACTTAAGTCAATCAGATCCATCATGGATCCACTACCGTAGTGTATACTACGTATGAGCATTTCATCCTCTATGCAGTTGATGAGAACTTTCCCCTTAACTTAAGGGGAAGCTGGATCTTGACATAAATCAGCATCCAAACCATAGGGCTTGGAAACTTCTCTAGTCAGTAGTAGAGAAATGAATAGGAAAATCAGCAAATTTAATATCTTATGTTAATATATTTGGACATTCAGGGAGCAGAAACGGACTCACAGTTTCCTCCCTATGAGCTGTGCTATATCGTGATGCAAACATTTTGGTTAGGTTTGCATTTCATAAGAACCACAAAGGGAAGGTAAAACAGCTTATGCCACACTGAAATGAATGAAGTAGATTACAAGACAAATTATCATTTTTATATTTTTAAGCAAGAGTAATAGACAGTGGAATACATTAAAAAACCCTACATCAATGGAGACACTGGGTTGTTTCTACCACATAATCCAATTTAATATCA
The DNA here is from genome assembly GCA_013400375.1 of Thinocorus orbignyianus. NCBI lineage: Eukaryota > Metazoa > Chordata > Aves > Ciconiiformes > Thinocoridae > Thinocorus > Thinocorus orbignyianus. The sequence continues at coordinate 437,459 of VXBW01002913.1, read as the reverse complement.
CCTCTCATATGGAAATTCTAATGAATTTACTTCTTAATAATGATTCTCTCTCTGCCTGAAGTGACTGATTTTTCCAGTGCAAGGCTAGTTTACAGCATAGCTATGTCTCATATTTCATACTTTGAAAGTCAGTTTGATTTTTGTAACTGGAAGAGGTTGGTTTCAAATACAGATCAAATAACTATCAGGGAATAGATACTAGAAATCAGCAAGAACTTACTTTAATGAACCATCAATGTTTACGTTTACGTTTAAAATTTTCAAAGCAGTCTGGCATCACTGATATCAATAGAGTGGCACTTCTGAAAACCACAGGTACCTTAAGGTGTTTATCTGCATCTTTGAAAACTGGCCATAGGTGCTTATATATCCTAGAAGTAGTGATTCAAATGCCACAATGCTAATAGTGAGATAAAACACATTTAGAAATTATCAGACATTTAGACAGGCTTTTAAACAGGCATTCAGATTTAGACATTCAGAAAGGCCCCTAGAATCAAGTTCCCTATGCGTACAAGATCTAAAATGCAATTGCTAGTAAAATACTGAAGTCACCTGAGTATAGATTGCCACCTAATTTGAACTGGAGTAATTAGCCTTACTCTCTGCATTGAAATTTTTATGTCTTGCATAACTTGAGCAGGTCTGGTAACCTGTGAAATAGAAGTTCTTCTTTTACTGCAAAGCTTTTCTACCCAGGGCAATGGCAGCTATTTTAATACATCATCTGAAGTCTTCATTTACCTTGTTACAGGGATGCAACTTTATCATCAGTGCATTCTCTCCTTGCTTCATTTAGGAAAACAAAGGTATGTTACCCTGATGGAATTAGAGGTTTAATTCCCTAACCTCCATTGGATTCTAAGTACATTGGAAACTTGCAGACAGTGTCCTAAGTCATGGTACCGGTGCACAGACAGGGCTCTGGCCAGGAAAGGAATAAATTCAGAGCCTGTCCTGTGGTTGTACTTGAACTCACCTCTGCAAACTGGACAGCAGGACTCCGGAACAGAAACTGGGAAAGAGCAAGTTAATTTGGGACAAGTCTTCAACCCACAGTACACATTTCCTTCCTGCCAGTAAAACACAATGAGAATATAGAAGGAGTCATCAATTTGCCTGGTACTGTATTTTTAATGGACGTGCTTACATCTAGTATGTGTGTTTACATCAATGCCACTCTGGTATGCAAAAGTAGAATGTTAGACAACTGAAAAGTCCAAATATCTATTTTAAGAAGTCGTTATCTCACAGAGAAAGGTCACTTTCTTTAAAAGAAGAGGGGGAAAAGGAAAGAGGTAAAAGTGTGTGGGGAGCAGAACTGCAATTATTGTAGGCTGAAAGTATACCGGAGACATGGTTAGTACTAAAATCACACAGTGTAAATTTCTGCCACTTCCTCCCCTCCCTCTCTTGTGTCTTACCACTGAACTGGAGGAATAGTTTAGCAGTAACTGAAAGTCATAAAACCTGTACAGTACTTGGCCTGCTAAAGTTGTAGTTCATGAAGAATATGATGATGATTTGATCAGAGAAGGTCCAGAGTTGCCAATACTTGATACTGAGGAACTGTTTGTACTGAGGGGGACGTTTTGCTTCAAACACTGGCTCTGAGGAGTCACTGGGTGACTGGTCAAATACACTGCATTTGAGTTGGTGGCATCTCTGTGGCCCAGTGCCAGTTTACAGAGCTGTCCGCTCCCTGCCTGTGGGGCTCTTTACTTATCAGCTCAGGCCAAAGGAATTCAGTTTCAATCAGTGGAGTAGTGCTATAATTTTCAGTCAGGTTGAAGTCAAATATTCAATATATGCCAAGTAGCAGAATTTTACCTGCTGTCTCTACACTGTAAGCTCGCTTACAGCAGATGCTTGACAGGTTAAGCGTTGTCCACAGTGTCTGAATAAGAGGTAGCTTGGCATTTACCAGGTGCTGCAGACTGGCTCTGAGCACTCTCATGAGTTTCAGCATTAATTCTCAATTCCCAACATTATTGCTTATATTTCATATATTGCTTATATGTCTTCTAGAAAGGAAAAATGAATCATAGAGGGAGCAGGACTCTGTAAAATCGTGTTACTTACTGAGCAACTGCACTGGGCACACTGGTTTGCTTGCCTGTTTTGGAAAAGCCCCTCTGCCACAAACATTTCGCCATGATGGTAGGTGGTGCCATTGTATTCACAGGATTTCCCGGTGATTTTGGTGCTTACTGAGAAAAGGGAGTCTTCTGGAAGCAATGAGAAAGGAACACTTCATGTAAAGGTTTTTGACAACTTGCAATATCACTAAGACATTGGAGGAAAAGCTTCCCTTCTCTCTCGTTTCTCTTTATTATAAAAGGACATGTTTTGTCATGCTACAAAGTAGAACTTATATTCTCATGTTGCTATTTTGCTGAACTTTAATAATTCACTCTTTAAGTTGACTGTCCCAGTTAATCTTAGGATGCTGATCAACTGCGATGCCAGGACTGATGACCCTATCTCATGCTACTGTATCTTCTCTTCCTCTGCCTGCTGTAGCATTTGGTATTAGGATAAAGAGGTGCAGTTATGTGCCCACTTGTTATATTTACAGGGCTTTCTTATGCTTTAATGTAGAAGGCATTTGGTCCTGTATATGCACAGAAACCCACTACTAATAACACTGTTTTGGCATGGTTTCCCCCTTCTTAGTACTGGCATCATTTTATTAATAGTTTTAGTGGTGTAGCCCATAGAAGACTTAGATGCAAGTTAGCAGCTTGTGCCATAGAGCATGCACGATGCCACTTCCATGCCACCCACAGGCACAAATCTTTTGGTAGAGGATCAATGATATTGATGATGGAACTGTATCAAGAGAAAACTATGTACTATACAAGAGGTTATTTCTAACGGCCTTCACAATTCATTGCTGCTTTTCTTTTCAAAATGGGCAAAACTTGTCAAAGGCAGACTACAAAAGCCACCCAAAAGCTGATTTTTCTCTGATATGCATTTTAATGTCAGATGTGCAAATGAGTGCATTTTGTTTGCAGAACTCTGTGTCTATGACATAGTGCACAAGATGTGTCAATTCACCCCTGAAACCTCCTGTTTCAACTCGAGATCTTATAGAGTTCTGCAGCAAATGGGTTAATTTTTCTTCTAAGACATAAAGCTATCCATATCTTACATTAAAACATGCCTTAGATTTGTTATTAGCAGTTGACAAACTGTGCAAAGGGATTATACTTTACCTATGAAATGTAAGTCAGTTGATACCCATTAGGCAGTGAACCTGGCACTACACATCTGCATTCAGGTGAATTTAGAATCTCAGCATGGGAAGAGGCATTTTGAACAAGAGCTGTATGGAAGTAACAGTGGAGTGTTTGTTCTCTGGAGCCCGAATCACTGCAAATTTCTAGGAATGCAGCTGAAATTTCATTCAGTGGGTTTGGGCTTTCATGTAAAAGAAACCTGATCCAAAAATTCAGGTTTTGCTGTACCCCTTTCATTATCTATCAGATAAACCTGGGGAGGGGTTTTTTTTGTGAAACTGTGCCACCACAGAATACACACTTTTTAGCTGGGAGCTCAAGTGAAAGAACAGTTTTCTGCTGATATGCACTGGCATTAAACACTGACATTTAGAGTTTTCCATAAAAGCATATATTTAGTTACACTGGTCTATCACATAATAATAATTTGAATGGTTAATGTCAAATCTGGCTGTGGAACATACAGGTACTACAGTATTTCAGAGTCTAGTGGGTCAGCAAAGAACATTGTGGAGAAGAATAGCAGAGGTTAGCCATTTAGGGTTCCTTGCCTGACATTTCATTTCTCTTCAGAAGACAGATATGGTATTTGTACTTCCTCCTTTGAAACACCAAATACATCATCATAATTTCAGTGCAATCAAGGACATTGAATGATACCTTTCCAAAACCTTATAAACAGCACAGAGCTTTGACACCTTGTCAAAGGTGCTTGGCACCTTCTGTATGGTTTGCCAGTAATACACATTCAGAATGGCAAGATCTATGAACTAGTTAAAACACATCCTTTGAAAGTCACCAACAAATAACTCAAGTGACAAATTCGACTTACGTCCCATGGAAAACATGAATGAAGATGCACTTCTCAGGACTGTGCTAACTTATGAAACTTATGTCACAATAGTATCTTGGGCGTTCTGAGAGTCAGTTCATGGAAAACAGAAAGAGAGGTTGCCAAACCCTTAGTTATCCCCTTAGGCAACTGGAAGAGCAACAGAACTGGAAAGAAAGGAAAATGAAAGGAGAATACAGGTAGTTCTTGTCTGGAGATGATGCCCTGTTTATGCAGTCTCTGCAGGACACTGCTGTGCCCATGTGGGATGTCTGTCCAAAAGCAGTGTTTGGCTTGTGACGTTTGCAAAGACCGGTACCTGGATGACTCACCATGCCTCTTCAGAGTACCGGATAAAGAGAGTACATTCTATTGCAGATTTACCTCAGTATATGCCACATTGCTCAGATTACTACAAAATCACCGAATTCCTTTAAACTGTGGCTTCTAGATAAGGCAGGGAGGATGGTGAAACTTCTATTGCTTGGAAAATGACAGTAGAGAGTTGCAGTAGGTAGCTGTTTTCATCTACAGGTCTTTTAAGTAGATTATAGTAGTTAAGCCTATAACAGCTAAATCGTAACATGCAGACCAAAACACATATACATCTGTCTGTCTTTGGAATATGGGAGGAAATTCTATTGCTATTTTGAAGACTTATTTGATGAAATATATATTAGAAAAGTCACCTTCAATTACAGGGAAGACTATAGTTTAGGTCCTGTGCTGGTCATCTTTTAGCACATTAAGTAAATGGGCCTATTTGGTTGCATAAAATAAGGTTTAGGAGAAGTTTTCAGATCAAGACCACATTACTGTTATTGCAAAAAAGTATATACAGTCATATATCGAAGACAGCATATTGGAGAGCGCAACTGATCCTCTCCAAACACAACATCTGTCTAAAAGTGCAAGGAAGCTTTGTTTATATTGCATGTCTAAATATAACTCGTCTGGTGCAGTTTCTCTCTGTCTGTCTTTGCTAGTGTGTGACTGACTTTCTACAACTAGGACTTCTCTTGGTTTCTTTTCTAGTGCTCTTTAAATCACGGCTAATTAGAAGAGTTAGTTTAGAATCCCTCATATCATATTCTCCCACAGAACGTGAAATGAGAGTAATTGTGGATTGTTTTAACAAGGTTTGAACTTTGAAAAATCTTGGCATTAATATTGATACCAGCATGAACCAGCATGTGCCTTATTTCAGATATATTAGAATTAGATTAATTAACTGCAAATACACTGCATTGCTCAAAGCTTTATTTGTAAACCTAGCTTCCTAATCAGAATTGTTCCCAAAGCCTTATCTGGCATTTTCATGGTGCTGGCTAACAATGCTTTAATTAGCTGCCTTCTGTAAAGCACCAGGCAAACCATCTGTGTGAATCCTTTTAATTAACTGGTTCAATCCAAGCTTTTTTTTCTGGCGTTCATAGCATGTCAGTGGAAGCAATATAAAATGCAGAGGGTAAAGATGCTATACAATCAATCTAAAAGGAAGTATCTTTGTTTCTGTGGTTGGCGTTTATTCTTTAAGGGCTCAGACTTGAATACAGAAGTCTATATAAGCCTATGCTTACATTTGCCTGTGACTTTTGTGGTCCAGGATAAAACCATGAGTTAGAAATATGGATAGCAGTGATTTATCACCAACATTAGCACTGGGCAACGGCAGGGGGCTAAGATGTGCGACCTGGGCTTCATGTGACTTGATATGGCTTTGAACTCACCCTGTGGGTTCAACTCTTTAAAGGTTGAACCTGGCTGAGTAAATCTTTCTTGTTTTACAAACAGGCAACTGTATCAAAGGTGGATTAGCGTCAAAACAATTATTTTTTAAAAGCAACTGAAGACTATGGAGAATTCTTATATCCAAGCACTCCTCTCTTCCAAATGTGAGATTCTGTCTAGCTTCTGTCGTCTACCTAGGTTGCTTTTCACTTGGCGTACCATGCACACAAGGTAAAGTCTGGCCTCAATGAAGCCAACAGAAAGGCTTCTTTCAGGATTCAGCCTAGGTGCTCGTTTGAATGCTGCTTTTTAAGATTATGTTTGAGATGGGTGCTTGTACTAGGAAAAACTGTTGATCTATACAAACAAGATTTGTATCAATTAAGATTTGTAGCCTGAGATAAAAGGTCACTATGAACTAGGACTACATGTAGATATAGTTAATGTATTCCATAGTCCATTTGACAGGGTGTGTGAAGAAACAGTATGGCAAAACATTTCCCATGAAGGGATGCTAACTTCGTGTGAAGTGCAGCACTAATGCTTTCCTGGTAGTCTCACAAAACAGTTAGATATGAATTTGATAAACCATACACGCTTTATGGAAAGTTTCTGGTTCAGTGGAATTTATTCCAATCACAGATTTTTCACAAAAACCTGCCTGTATTCCTCATGGTCTGCCCATGGCGAGGTTTCCAAGTGCCAAGGTTTCCAAGTGCCAAGGACTGAGGACAGCCATACTAAGTACACAGAGCAGGGCTTCCTGACTGCTGGAGCTTTCCAGTCTCACAGGAGAAACAGATGCTGTGTCACACGTATCACAGTCAGTTTTAGAAACACCATCTTTTAGCTTTTTTCTGTTTACAACTATTTCTTCCTGGATTGTTATAAAAGCTTGATCCTGAGATGCTTTACCCTTACTTGGACATGGAGCAGAAGAGCATCAGTTATCTACAACTAATCCCTTGAATTACTTAGACAAATTCCAGGGGCAGTTCCTAGTGTTTGAAATAGTGGTAACTCCTGTAAAAGTATTTATGTGCAGACAGTGAAAAGCAGTAACTGGCTATAAGCAAACCAGCCTTTTGGGAAACGTTACTGTAGGGTGACTTACTTGAGGAAGGGCTTTAGGATCCAGGCCTCACTACACTCAATTAAGTTTTCAACTTGGATCCTTCTGGATAGAGTTAAGAGGAACAGCTACAATTGCCAACAAACAATTCTAGGACACGAACTAACAAGCTGGCAAAACCACCTCGGAATCAGTACAATCATGGCATGATAGTCAGTAAAGTATTCATGATGTGACATCTGACCTACAAGAGAAGAAAACCAGTTGCTTTTGGGTGGTCTTCACCATTGTGGATGGTGAGACCAAGCATCTTGGCTTTCTGAAGTTACTGTGCCGAGTTGTACTGATCTGGAACCAGTAACAGGTTGAAGTGGTAACGGAGTGCAGTCCCAAAATGGAGATCGTACAGCTTAGACAAGGAAGGCGTGCAGGCAGAGTTCATGCTGCTGTGTATCTCACAGCAGGGTCTGTTAGGACCCTGCACAGCACCTCAGTAAGGGTCTGTGGGGTTTTATTGCATCTCTCTGAGATACTTTCTTGTATATTTTGACGATTCTTGTTAGTACTTAACACTCTCACTATTACTTATTTTAGTGTCAGAACATCTGGCAAAGATCATTTTTTTAAAATCCTACAGACTCTTGGCTTGTTGACTTAGAAACTATTTTTAAACGGCAACATTTAGAATCACCTAGTGTCATTTACTGCAAAAGATGGGCTTTTAACATCAAGCAGAAATGCTAGGCACTCAGCCTGGCTTGTTTTTTGAAGTTTGTGTGTTTTCTTAACCACCCTTGTGAAAACAATCAAGTGCTAAACAATATGAATTTAATCATGAGGTCTAATGCCTTAAGAAAGTTACCATACTGGGAACTGTTCTGCAGATAGTCTCTCTGGTCTTTTGTAAGTAGACAGATGACAGATTATGAATTTGAATCCAGAGAGGATTTTATGAAACATGTTTTCTGAATCAACATGGAGCATAAGCATGTACAGACCAACAGACTGAAACTTTGTTTTAGAAGCCTATTGACTAGACAAGCAATTGAATTTTGCTATAACTGTGGGACAACTGTTTGCACTGACACCTCTCCTGCATATTCACTTGTATTCCCAGTGAGTTTAGTTGCAACAGGTACTTCAAAACCCTCTAGGCTGTATCCTGGTGCAGGAAACCATCTTTGGACACCAGCTAACTGTTCATCTCACATGCTGCTCCTGTACCAAAATCAGGTCACCCCGAGTTGTAACTTGACATCATGTGAGGCCATAATACTCGCCTTGACATTTAAAATTGGGTTAAGAATTGCAGGTTCACTATTCAGAGGAAAAGAACAATTATGAAGGTCAAAATAAACTACAATTCTTGGAAATGTGCAGAGCATGAGATTTCTAATGCCAGCGGGGAACGTGAATCAATTATGAGAGTACTTCTTCCTGCTTTGCTTACTGAAAATTTTATGAAATCTGAATCAGCTTAGGCACACACACTGTCCAGCGCAAGCGGACAGCACTTGATGACTTGACATCTGCTTTTAGAAAACTGTTTGCTTCAGAGGAAGTTGCACATACTCCTAGGTCTCCTTGTTAAAAAAAATATTGTTAACTTTCCTCCTTCGTGGAGTTCAGGTCTCTTCCCTACAAGTGAAATAATTCCCTAGGGTTGATTACACATAAGTCAGATACAGGGGTGATTCTTGAGTCTTTCTACTGGTGTTTTTCATAGCATGCTAACACAATGGGCTGCAGGTTCTACCATGAAGGACTAATTCTAGGAGGCCCCAAAATAGTAACTGAAGTAGTCTAGAATAACAGCAACGGGATAACTTATTCATGTGCAGAAAATTACATTTTTGGATAAAAACCTGCAGGTTTTGCAATTTACAAAATGGGTTGAAAAAACCCAGGCAGCAATGTAGAATAAAATGTTAAATTGCACTGACTGCAATTCATGCTAGGAGCTGGAAGCATAAAATGCAGGGAAGAGAGAGTTGCACGTAAGATGTTGGAAGTATATTTTATATTATGCACCTTGTTACCTCTCTAGCCTTCTTCAGCTGCTCCCAGAATGCAGGCTGCAGTTGCCAAAGGCCAACCACAATATTAAAAATGCTGTTTTCCTCTGCCACTGAAACGTGTTTTCAACAGGAAGCAGGCTGTCACGCACAGGAGCTGTGCATCTCTCTTAGAATGGAATTCACGTTGTGTTTGTGTATGGGACAAGGCTTCCTGAAATTAGCCACCATGAGTACTGTCATTCACAGCGATAGCTCTGTCCTGAGCCAGACACATGCAGAGCAGGAACCGTGCCTTCCACTCCAACTGTCAGCTTTCATCCAAAAGCAGAGCTGGGACTGGCAGCAGCAGAAACAATTCTTGTCTTTTTTTTTTTTTCTTTTGCCAAACACTCATGACAATGGGCTCACTTGTGGATCTTTTTTATTTTTATTTTTTTAAATCCTGATGCAGAATCTGTAAAACTTGAAGGGTAACAGTACACCCTAAGGTCCCACCTTGCATGTGGTGAACAGCATCTTTTGTACCACAGTATGGATTAGTCCATTTCTTTCAAATGGGTCCCAGTGAAGCCAGGGAATGATCTCTGAAAGGAAGTACTCTTCAGTGATTAACTCTGGAGACCAGGACTCTTAAGTAAACAAGGTGTAATGTTTTAATTTAAATTTTGGGGCAGCAATATTGAAAACTAATTCAAAGCACATGAGCTGCGCTTTGGTTCAAAACATTTCCCTTCAGCAGGTAATGCTTTTGCACCTCATGCAGCAAGAACTAAACTAAAAGGAAGGTCCTGAGGAATGAAGTGGTGTGCTTGTGCTTCATTCTCGATGCTGTAAGCTAGTAACACCCTGGGTCACTGCTACAGGGGAAAAGCAACAGCAAGTGGTATATTAGTATCACATGGCAGAGGGTTTGGACTTTCCTTTGTAGTTGTGAATGTTTGCTGCCTACTAACTCACATTATGTATCTTTCTGTGTCACCAAGGACACATAAACAATACTTGAGAATCAGAAGCTCCTTTGCAGCTCCTGCTGACTGCAAGATACAGACTTCAGTCTGGCGTCTTACTGAAGTAGGCCCAGAGTGAGTTTTATAATTAGTTCTGATTGCAAAGCCAGTTGGAACGTGTTTGAATCCTCTGTGACCCTGATAGGCAGGAGAAACACAATATGAGTAAATCTAATCACTTTGAAATTCACATTGTGAGGGAACCTGGGCTAAACTCTTCTCTCCAGCTTTAAAATGGTATGTGCCTCTTCCTGTTTCTCGAACAGCCATTTTGACAGCTAGATAAGCATGTGTAGATGTGAGCAGTCATGGAGCCACTCTGATTAACAATATCTGAACTAGCCTCCTTTCACCTAAAGAATTGGAGCTCTGAAAATAGCAGTAATGAGTCCTTTGACCCCCACTGCTTTACAGTCTATGTTCCAAGGGGTTCAGCCAAAGCTCTTCCCAGTCCTGGAAATATCTAAGTGCTAGTAACATTCCAAGCAAAAGATAAAGAAACCTACCTCCAGGCAGAAAGCTTCTAAGTTAGGCTCTTCCATCTACTATACATACGCCAATGGAATATGGTTATTATATATAAGAAACAGCTATTCAGTATGAGACACATATTTGGAATAGAGGAATAAATATGTGTTGATAATATGATCCTTATAAATTCAAAACAGAGCAGCCTAAGAAAGAGGTGAGGGGAGTGTCCTGCAGAAAAGAGATTATGCAGTTTGCTAAGACAGTGACAGTCAGCGAGATTTTGATCATACTTGTGTTGAATAAATCTGGAACAACTCTGTTGATTGAACTAGCCCTGATGCTATGTGTTCAAATCAAACTGTATTTTTAAAATATTCTTTAAAAAAAGATCCTAATGTTTATATGGGAAAAAGATCACATAAATAATATTCTTCTGTGTTTATGCAGTGCATTTCGCGCACAAATAGCAGTGCTTTTATAGAACACAGAGCACTTGCCTATTTTTCTGCAGTTCCAGTAAAACTAAGGTACAGTGATAGCAGTAGGCTTGCTTTCTAACCAGAGATCAAACTAATGCTTGTCTTCTTATCCATTTGTACCAGAAGGGCCAGTGCAAACAAGCATATAGCTGGGAATCTGGATTTCCTCACTCTGCTGCTAAGGTTCACTTTCCCAGAAAGGCCTTCAGTACAGAAACATTGTGATCATTTTTTGGCCACCTTAGCATAAATGTGTGATGCTGGGGCTGCTTGGGGAGGGGGCCAAATGCAGAGGGGATAAAGAAAATATGAAAGACAGGGAATCTCTGTATTATAGGCAGCAAAGGACATTGTTCAAGACAATTGCCGTGGTGACCTGGGATAACACATGCTTTTGTTTTTTTCAGAAATTTACCAAACTTTCCTCTGTAGAAGTATACATTTGCCTCAGAAGGGCAGGAAACCTGTCAGTGCCATCGACTCAGTTACTACATATTCCTGACCTGCTCCTAGGGCAGCTTCGGGGCTGGGCAACTAAACTGAGCCCTAAGTGCCATCAGCATGTGGTGGGGCAAACTGCTATTGCAGACTGGGTGTCGCAAGGTCAAAACCACCATCTGCTGAAGAGGTAAATGTTTTTACCACTATGACATCAAGAAGAGTAAACCACAAATATTCTAGAGCTATTTTATCACCAGAACCAAGTCCTGATTCATCATCTTTTGAGAATACAGGAACCTCAGACAGAAAAAACCTGTAACACCGTTTCAGTGCAAGGTTATCTTCTAGGGATCACCTAGTACTATTTTAAATAACCTTTGCAGCTGGAGGTCCTTGGGGGATTATAGCACAATGTAAGAGAGCAAATGTATTTCTTTCCTATTAAAAATTCCTTTGCTTAATTTCTCCCCTCTACTTTTGTTTCTGCTCTACATGAATGTGTCACCTCAAGGTCTGATCTGAAGTCCACTGAACTAAGTAGATTTGGAACCTGGCCCAAACACCTACTCTGTGTGGTACAGCATAAAGGCAGTTTTTTCTTTCATCTTCTCTCTCATATTTCTACTATACTCCTTAGCATTTCTAGAGAAGGAACTATATCACAGTCAATAACTGCATCTGTTTTCATAGAAGGCTGAGTCCAAAAACTATCAAAGCTAATAGAAATCTGTTGATTGACTGCAGTAGACTGTGGATCAACCTTCAGTCCATCTGCATTTAGCCTTCTCCCTCAGTCATGCATCACAATCCAATGTATTATAAATCTATGATTTAAAGAAACACAGATGATGTGTGAAGGTCTCTTTAAAAAACAACAAAAACAGTGCAACAACATTGTTTTTAAAGAAGTAACTGAGGCTGACAATAAATTTGGATTGAAAAGTTGTTCACTATCCAAAAACTGCAAACACAAGCTCTAAACAAAATCCATATGTGTCTCTCAGAGACGCAGGTGTCAAAGATATTAAGCCACAAAATTCTTCACGTTAAAATAACTTCAAGGACCACATTAAGCTCCAAAAACTCCAAGGTAATTCAGAGTTAATTGCAACAGCTAGTCTTTAATATGGTCAGGCGGTAGAAGGTGTATGAAACTCATTGCTTGAAGGAACTAGTAGCACTTTATCTAGACAGTATGAATTTTCATACAGATTCATGGCAAAGATGAAGTTTCAGTTTAAACATTCAAAAGGGTGTTGGTTGTTTTTTAGCTTTCTAGGGCTAAAGTCAAACTCTTCACATTATTTTAATATATTTTCTGCAGCTTAATTTCCTGTGTTTTCTTTTATAGTGGCATAAAAAATTGCCCAGCAAAACAATGAAGGAGTCGTAAAACACTTTCTAGGTTGCTCCATTTTAATTCTGGCTCTAAGGTTGAACTAGTATATGAATCTACCAATCACTCCCCCAGCCAAGGAAACAAATTGAGTGAAGTTTTAGTGCATTTTGAATCCTCTCTGAAGCATCTTTGAAGCTCTTGAAAGTTATGTTGGAAAAATTCTGAGCAGCCTATCCTATCCTATCATGTCAGTCCAAAGAATGGAAGTTCTAATTCTGTCATTCATGTGGGAAGATAAATGTTTTCTCAGTGTATTTTGGATGCTGATTTACACATAGATCATTTGAATTTTTATGGTCAAAAAAGCAGAATGGAAACAAGTGATAGCCTCAATCTGGCTGTGATAGCAAACATTCCTTATGAAGCTAGCAACAAAGGCACATCACAACCCAAACAGAATTATCTGACTGCATGTCAATAGGAAAAAATTAGACATCTCCCAAGAATGCCTATATCATTATATTTCCAAATGAAATTTACTTCCAAATAAATAATCTATTTGAACTATCTGACAGCTACCCATTGCTGGGACTGTAAAAAAAACAGAGCATCTCACTAATCTCTGATGCTGTGTAGCATTCTGTGAGTCTTCCATATTCCAGATATGAATATCCACCTTGTTTGTATATGTGGAGAAATCATAAATAAGCACGGCTCTATAATTCTATGGTACCACCACAGGAATCAAATGTGGACTGGAAAAGTATGTAATTTGCTCTTATCAATAGATAATAGTAAGAAGTTCTCCAATTATTGCTATCAGCTGCTGTGTATGTTGGTATGTCTCCTGTACTGTAACTGCCAAGAGATTGGGGCACAGGTTATTTTTAATTTATTTTTCATTATAATTTCATTTCCTGCTTCTGAAGTGAGTTTTGCAGTGCAGTGAGTTCTGCACTGTCCTAACTAGGTTGCTTCTAGGATCTAAAATAGCTAGTTCAAAGATACAGGTATTACTACGTCATGCTGCAATATACTGTGCAGACATAGCCTCATTTATTTTCAGGTGATGTTCTCAGACCACTATTGTGAGACACCTGATCTAGTGGTCCATCTTTGTATTTAGTCCAGCTATGTATATATGTACCACCTGGCATTTTGTTGTTATTTCAATATCTAAAGAAGAAGGAAAAGTACATCAGAAAAGTGGTTTGAATTTGATACAGGAAAATCATAGTACCAAAGGAGCTTAAACTTAAATGTGTTACTAATCATGAACGTTCTTGGAAGTCAGTGTGTTTAGTTGGGGCAGCAAGTTTAAAAAACAGTGGAGCCAGATGGGCTGATTCATACATCAGTGTGCAGCCTTATCTGCTGAGAAATCAAACCAGCAAGTGGAATATGAAAACCCTTTCTAAATCCTGCAATTGTGCATTTTTGCTTCAAAGTAAGCTTCCTCCATCTAAGATTTACATATTCCAGAGTGTACTCAAAAATTTTAGATCTTTTAACTAGACTAAATGCTTTGATTCACAATTGTTCCATGTAGAAATGATACTGTATACAATAAATGTTCCATCTGTAAAGGCACTGTCCATAGTAGTGCCATAAAAGACAGCTGCAGCTAAATGCCTGAAGAACTTGTATATGACTACCTGAAAAGAAATTGTACAGAGGCGGGGGTCAGTTCTTCTGACAAGTCACAGGTGATAGGACAAGAGGAAATGGCCTCAAATTGCCCCACGGGAGGTTCATATTGGATATTAGGAAATATTTTTACACTGAAAGGGTTATTAATCATTGGAATGGGCTGCCCAGGGAAGTGGTTGAGGCACCATCTCTGGAGGTATTTAAAAGCCAGGTTGACATAGTACTTAGTGACATGGTTTAGTGACTGTTTTCATTAGAGTTAGGTTGATGGATGGACTAGATGATCTTAAAGGTCCCTTCCAACCTAGACAATGCTATGATTCTATGAAGTTTATTTTCATGATAGGAGGTGGAACGTCTGAAGTCCACTCTAGCTCAAGAGCTGATCCAGCTCTAAGAATGATGGTGAATTCTCTCCCTGACTCTACAAATCTCTTCTCTGATGATGATGCCTGGGGCATCCTGAGGTGGAAAGGAGTTCAAGCTCAGAAGCATGTGATGTCCATTTGGGTCTGACTAATAAAAGAGTAAAGAGAGTAAAAAGAGTCCCAACGAATGTGAACCTAGTATTTTTGGTTACGTATGTGTGACGATAAGATTTAATTCAGACCGTAACATCCTTTTCAGAATATCTAGCTCTGTACAAGACACAAGGTCTAGATTTACAGGACACAAGGTCTGGATTTTACCAATGCTAGAAAGAATAAATTTAAAGAAAGAAAAAAACAGTGAGCAGTGAAACTGTGGTAGAAGCTGGTAGGATTGAACCACTGGTGAAAAGCAGAAGATACTTCATAACATATGTCTGACAACTACTTAAGATTCAGGGTGGCTGGTGCCAGGGAGACAGGATACAAACACTGCATCTCTTTGTGTCAGCAAGTCCAGTGTCACTATGGATGCAGGAGACATTAATTCCAAGGGGAGAGCAGTGCCAACTTTTCTCAAAGGAATCCCTTCAACAGCTCCTCCACTTAGGTAGTTATGAAGTTCAGTTTCCAATGAAAGTTGCTGCCTCCTGGCATTACCTCTGCTTCATTAAATAAGGAGGCAGTTATTTGGGAAGTTAGACTCTACAAGGCCCGCAGAAAGGTAGGAGGAAGAGCTCGAAGTCACTGTGACTAGCACTACTCATTTCTGAAATGCAGCTTGAGAAACCAAGGGAGAACATACATGACAGAAAATAACAAGCATTTATGAGAGTATTTCAAGTGGATGGCTAACGGCCAGAGCTCTGGCACGTTCCATTAAAAAATAACCAGGAAAACCAGAGAAGTGAATTGCCTGCATGTCATGGGATGCCGCACAAAAGACATCGTATGCCAGACACATAGCAATGGAAAGCTGGCATAAGATGTGCAAGAATGCTTGAGATTCTTATTCAGATCAGGCATGAACATTACCACTGAAGAGAGAGCACCACATACGATATGCATAATCACTGCAGAAAGCAGAATGCAAATAACCCCTGAAATCGCAGGCGATTGCTGGGCCGTTTTTGCCTACCGTTGGTGCAGATCTATCTGAATTACAGATTCAATTAGGGGAAAAATAACCCTTAGTGGAGCTCCCATTTTTAATGAGATGCTGCCCAGCTAGCAATTTAATGGCCCATTGTATGTAGCAGATAATAGACTATGGGCAGATTCTAGGAGCAGTTAAGAGAAGATGATGGATCACAATTCAGGAAGGGCTCATTCTGATAATTTTCTGGATTTATCAGTTTAAACACCGGTACAAAATTCTAGCTGAAGACTGTGAATAGCAAAAACTTAATTTGATAAGAAGGATGTGGGAATTTACAGGGGTACTTACTCTTCCTTTCTAGGTAATTGTAGAATGTTTTAAAATCTTGGTAGCTATCATGACATTTACAGCTTCATGAACACAAAAAGCCAAATAGTTCAGTGCCGAAGAGCACTTGAAGCAAAACCAGTAAATCTAGAAGCATTTATGTTTCTGTACAGAGATATAAAAAAAAAAAAGGGGGGGAAAAATGTTCCTGACCCCAAATACCAATTACACTGTAAGAGTAAGATTTCTGTGTTTTAACTTAAGCTGTCAAAAAAGTAAGCACTAGCATAAGCTATTTGCCTGTGCTCCCTCAATAATCAGTGGAGAGAGACAGGCATCTCCAGGGAAAAATTCTTCCCAATCTAGGTAGGTGACAGGGTGAATCACCCTCTGGGGATAGCATGTATCCTCTGGGGACAGCATGTGTCCTAAACCTATAAGGGGTATCTAGATGATTCCCTTGCAAAGTGAAGTCAGATTAGCGGGGAAAACAGACCAGATTTTGGGCACACCAGTCCTTTTGATCTGAAAAGGAGTTCATGTTGCCAGCATCTTACCACTTAATCTAACAGCACTGGTTGGTCCAATAAAGCACACTACCTTACAAACTTTCTTTCCTATGTATCAGACCATCATAGATACAACTCTGCCATCAACTAGATACCAAGTGTTAGATCTAAAGTTGAATGGGATGAATCTCCTCCCAGGACACAAGGAGTTTAGTGCCTGAAATGCTGCTTCCTCATCAGTGATTAAAAAAAGGATTCTAGATATCTAGATCAGATATCGATATACACATCTGACAGACAGATGTATATAATTGTTAGGACAGAAGAATCCTACCAAAAATTGTCAGGCGGGCGGCGTTTATTCTCCAGTAAGTGCAATGAACGCACTCCCAGCTGAACAGCACTGACTTGTGCACACATGTCCTTCCACCATTGCATACTGCCTCCTGCTCACAGGTTTTGGTCAGGGAACAGCTGTTTTCCTCAGACAATGAAACTCTCTGGAGAAAGTCAAATAAAACCCCTTTCTATGATGCTGCATGAATACTCTTTTATAAATGGAAATGCCACTAAGACAGACATTTAGGGAAAAGCTCCAGTCAAATCTACCAGCCATTAGGCCATGTCGGGAATGTTGTAACAGCCTCGTGAAAGATCCTGCTTAGTCTCTTTCATACAGTGGCTCTTAATAATAAGCATATAATAAATGTACAGTCTGGAGGAATTTACTATACAGTATCCAATTGAATTTATATAGTCATAAACTTCTACAGCACTGCTTCTATGATTTACAACAGTCTCCACTAATTATGAAGCTGAGATGTAAAAGGCAAATGTTACCAGACTGGTTGTACAGTGATACTCCATGAATGCACATTTGCCACAGCAATTTTTAATGGCTTGTTAACAGAGAACCATTGGAAATAACCATGTATATTAGCCTTCCCTTATGAAAAGCACCCAAAGCAGAAACCTAGGAAGTGTGTGGGATGGGATTTTATTGTGGTGGAGTTCAGAGATAAGGTAAGGAGCCAGAGCAGGTAGTCCATGGGCCCCATCAATGAAACTTCTGTGGCCTTCTGCCTGGGTTGTAGGGGACTGGACTTGCCTGATTCCTTCCCAAATCTATACTTCTGATTTCCTAAAAAGAAACCATCACAGGAAATACTGTAACTTACAGTAGGACAAGCTCCTCATGACCTCAGTGGGTGTAGAAGGATGTTTACTTCACAGAAGATTTCCAGCACAGACATTTAATTTTCCTGTCACTCAGCATATTAAATAACTATTTCAGAAAGGACTGTATGTCATTAATAGAAATTACCTGGGCATCGTGGGCAGCACAGCTGTGGTACATGCACAGGGGAAGGACAGTGTAGACTCGGGCATCTTATTCTGCTGCACAGTACATTTCCATTCTGCAGGGGTAATAAATAATACAATACTTTAATGAAATGGGCTGTATCACAAATTTCCACACTCTATTCTGCACCTAGATATTTTAAAAACAAACGTCTTTTCACAACATACTGATCTCACTCATGCCAGGGTAAACCCAGACTACTTTCACTGCTTCTGAATTTATGCTGAGAATCAGAATGTAGCAGAAATCCATACAAACGATAAAATCAGAGGAAGTGCCTGAAAATGGATTGAAAAAATCTTCATTTGTATTTTATTTGAGCAGATTATGCTTAGCAATTGCATTCCCAAAACTAAGACACAGATAATGAATGGTAGGTCTCTGAGATATTCCCCAGTGAGGGTTAGTTCAAGACCGCAAGAGACAATAGTGTCTGTAATTGTTCCTGAAAACTGTGCAGAGTCCTTTGTTTTCATTTTATGGGTTCCCCAGTAGACAAAAAACATGAGTTGGTAAGTAGCCATTTTTCTAAGAAATACGAGCAAGTCTTGGGAATGGTGTTCATTATTCATGTCATTAACATAATCTTCTATTTGACCACAAGTAAGTTTGATTTATAATTAAAAGACAGGGAATTTTCATTCTCTAGTGTCTAGTGTCTGTAACCAGAAAAGACCATCCATTTAAAATCCCCATTTCCTGTCTATAATGCATCCTTCTAATTTAGCTCTGAGTTGCTCATGTTTATAGCAAGAAAAATCTTTCAGCATGAACACTGATACCATACCATGACTATAGTTTTGGGTGGTGTCAGGAATAAACCCACTTCATTTTCATATGCCTTCTGGAGCACTGAAATGTTTCCAGCAGAGGTGCAGACTTGTTTAGATAGCATATGCATAGGCTTTTCTAGCCATCTCTTTCAAAATAATCCATTGCCTCCTAAATATCTGCAGACCACAGGCTGGAATCATATTGTTAGATCATTACTACCCACAAACTGCATTTGTGCATCTGCTTTGGAAAGAGACACTAAAAATGATATCACCATCTGTTTCCAATGATGATTGAAATGAAATATACTGATTTTATAGAGGAGGAGCAAATTTTAAGCTGTAGACTCTTTCTGGCATAGGGGCTATCACTGGTCTGCACAGCTCCTTGCCCAATAGACCATCATCCGGGAGCCTGGAAAGCACTACTGTAGAAGAAAGGCTGGCACTGCCTGGTGGCCTGGCTCCGTGTTGCTTACTTGACCTGTTCCATGGCCTCACTCCCTTTTTAATTATTAGTCTTGGAAATCTCCTGAGGTGAATGTTTACTCTCTGTGCATGATCAGCTGTGATAAAAATTCTGCAGGCCTGTTTCGCTCCTCAGAGCTGCCTCTGGTACTCCAGTGTTCACAGCAGGACAGAACTATTTTAACTGATCCTGTGGTTGGTAAGACTGATCTTATGCTTTGATTTGCAGTGATATTTGGGAGACCAAGCCCTGCCGAGTACAATAGGACTTACGCTCCTGTAGGTCTCTGTGAGTCAGGGCCATGGTTAGCATTTCTGCATCACATACTCAAACAGTAACAGTGCATCTCCCTTCCCAAGCCATGTTAGCACTGCTAAGTGTGGAGAGCATTCATTTTAGCCCCTGAAGTCTGCAGATCTGACTATGAGCATGAGCAAAAAGCTGCTGTATTTTTAAGAGTAAAATAATGATCTGACAAATGGTGAGTGCTCCAATACACCTGACAGTAAGTCAACAGTCTCCACTGTACTGGCAGGGGGCAAGGAGGCATTGTAATAGAGAGGGGATCAGGGTAAGAACACTGAATTATGTTTTGTTTCATTCTGGTGGAAGTATGTAGGTCATAACTTGTAAAAATACAATACTACATACACACAAAAACAGGAAGACTTTTTTTTTTTTTTTAATTAATCTCAGGCTGAATAATTTGGCCTCTGTTTGCTTAATTTGTCTCACCTTTTTCTTAAACGTGAAAAGTGTGTGTTGGGGAGGATGGACAGACAGTTTAGAGATGAAGCACAGATCTTGGTCTGTTCCTGGTTGATCTGGCTTGTTTTGTGCAGAGATCATATAGATCATGATACCTGAGGCCACAAGAAATTTTGGTCATACTGGTGATGAAGACCTCTGGGGATTTTTTTTTTGCTTTTCTCTGCAGTGTGACAGGGTAGGTTTCTGCTTCAGACTCTGTACATATCCTTTTCCTAATTGACCTACTGCCAGGGAATTACAGGTGCATTACACTTAGGTTTCTGCTATTTGTTGTCTGTGGCACACTTAACTTTAATTTTTTATGCTGTAATATTTGGGTTAAGGTCTGTGCTTGTGCTGTGTCATGGGACTTCTAATGCTTTACCTAGACGTATTTTTGTTAAAATTACAAATTATTGGGAGTTTCTTGATGATCTGAAGCTCTTACTGTAGGTCAGTGTTCTGAGGGCACTTCTTTTGGCCAGGACAAATTCAAATGAATGGCTGGATGCTGCAGTCATAATTTGGAGTCTTCCTTCCAGGCTACAAGAGTCACATCCCAGAGATCCCTCAGCACTGCTGAAATAACCCCAAGTTACATTTTGCACCCTCATGGTACAACAAATGTAAAACAGAATAACCAAGGAAGTGGAGTCCAGAACTGCTGAGCTGCATGTATTGGTAATTACCACAAGCAGTTTCCTTCTTTACTAGACTTGTTGCCCTGAACTGTCACTCTGGTCTTCCATGCCCTTGTGCTAAGGAAAGAAATAAAATATACTCCATTTGTTGAAGCCTCAGAGTGCACGGGTATGCCTGGATCACAGCACTGCTGTTCTCTAGAGGAGCATTCCACACGCTTTCCCATCCCTCCAGACTGTCTATCATCTTCCTAAAAATCATTGAGCAATGATTCATATCCAGATCTCTAGGGTTTTCAGTGAATTTCATACCCACCCAAGACACAGCCTTCCAGCAATTTGGGGGGAATGGGTGTTTTATCACACAGACTCAGAGCGAGTTTTCAGCTTTGCATACAGATCAGCAAAAGTAAGTGGAAACTCCTTTTTGCTATAACCAGGGACTTCTCCTTTTCTTCCTACTATGTTGCTTTTTGTCTGGCAGACACATTCTGCTGCACAGATCTGAGATGTAGCCAAGCTTGTAGGACTACTGTGTGTGCATCTTCGCACTAAATTGTAGTAGCAGATCCCTCAGAGCAAATGCTGCACAGGAGCTCAGTATTTTGCACTTTTGGGGGGAAAACAGCCAAGAAAACTTGATTCTGCATTAAATACAGCAGACAAAACTCAGCATCTGGAGTGTCTCATGTGTTAGTGATTAAGATCCCTTATTTTCAGTCATTTTAAAGTACTCCAAGGGACGTTTTCTGCCCTCATTTTCCTGCCCCTCCCGCCTTATATGACATACTTAGGGGATCTGTGACTCCTGTGTTCATATCAGGCATCAACTGATTGTAGCCAAGGACCTGTCCCTTCATGTCCTACCTGATGCTCTCTGCTCCCCATATCCTGCATCTCATTCTTCTTTCATAGATTTTTACAAATGGTGATATCCAAGCCTGTTCCTTCAGCACTTTAGGGCAGCAGATGCTTTGAAATGCTTCTGAAGGTGTGGACATTACCAAATCCAGGTTCAGCATAATGGTCCATATTGATGGAACTGCAAGGATTATGTCTTTAGGTAGAGGAGTCTGATTAATCTACATGTAATGTTCAGCACTGACTAAGCTTCTGGCTAGTTAAGGAGCTGTTCTGTCTATTTTTTTGCCAGTACTGGCCTTCTCTGTAAATGCTCTCCCTTCACTAGGATCACCTGCCTCTGTTTCCTGCAGCACCATCAGTACCCACTAATGAAAACAGGTTTGGGCTTTGTCAAATTGTACATACAACATAAAGGATTCTAGTCAATTAAGCAAGTAGAAGAAGTTGTAGGATCAGTAACTCAGCAGTCCTACCTCAGAGCAAAGACAATTAACGCAGTAAACAAGGCCGTAGGGTTCTAGATAAGGATGCCATCTTTCTCCTACACGATACTTCTTATCTTGAAACACACAGTACGTATCGGAATCTGTAAAACAGTAAGGAATTGAAAGAGCTATGAATGAATGTTCCCATCGCATACTTACGCACTGTGTAATGTTTTCTGTAAATTTATTTTCTTTCCCTGGAGAATCACACAACAGAAATGCCCTTAGTTTTATGGGCTTTTGTTTCTAGCCTCCCAAACCAAAATAAATGACACGGTCTCCAATCTTTCCAAAACTGCAGCTCCTGAAATAGCTGACAACAAGGCTTTCGTACAGGGTGAATTTCTCCTTTCACCTGCAAAAACACATGCTAAGATCCCACTTAGGTAACAAAGTTGAAGTGCTTGATTGCTAAGACAGGTTTATAGGAAACAAAACCTTTTCACCGCAAAACCAAAGCAGTTGGCTCAACTCAGGAAAACTCCAGGTTGTACAGCAGAGAGATTTTGAACATGAGACTGCAGAAGGAAGATAAATGCACTGTATTTACACTGCATGTTCAGTATCTCCATATTTTAATAACCTAATAAAAAAAGAAGTTTGTCCCAGTGTTTCAGAACAATTTGTGCTGACTTACACATGTATCAGCATTCAAAATATTTTAAGATCTTTCTGTTCATTAAGCACCTCTAATCTTGCAGATGCAGTTTTGCAGTTATCTGTCTACTAGTCAGACATTGCTACTGTGTCTCTCCCTGTCACATTATGTTTTCACATTGACATCTCAAATCTCTTCAGTAGAAAGGTGTTTCTCATGTTCTTCCATGAGAGAAGTCCTTCCTGTTATCTTCACGATGTCCAAATTCAGCTTAATTCATCACCCTCAGTATAGATGATACTTCAGAGTATCAAACAAAATACCTGTTTCCCAAGTGATAATCCAAGCAAGGGACATTCTTCACATTTACTGAGCTAAAAGAAGGTAACAAGAGGTAGGGATTATTAGTAGCAACTGCGAAGTGATCCGCTTTCACTGCACACAAAAGCATGACAAATGAAATGCAGGATCTGAAAAAGCAGACGGCTGAACTGGAGTTTGGTAATTTCTCACACTGCTCTCTTTGAACAGGGATATCTGCACATTGTTTTCTTGTGAGTAAGCTCAGCAGAGAAGGCAGCCGTTTTGGAACTCACTCTCTTTTTTTCTTTTTAAAAATTTTTTTCATCTACTTCCTCAGAAGAAGAAGCTGCTGATACAGAGGGTGAAAAATTTAACTACTTCTCAAGGGCAAACAATGTCCTTTCTAAGAAGGCGACCAAACCCCAGCCAATACAGGTGGGGAAAGCATTCCAGAGAGCTAGTAACATGGCTGGAGCAGTCAATAGCTCCTAGACTTATTTGGGTAGTTACTCCTCCTTGCCATGTTTTCTGAAATGTGTTAACATCTCCCACAGATGACAGGCTTCATAGAAATACTCCCTTTGTTTTGTTTGTATTCTTTTCAATTCTTCTCATCAAGTTTCTGACAGTGCTTAGACTCTTAATTTTCTCAAAGGATGTGCCTAATCCAGTTCATATGAGGTTGTTTTTGGAACACAACGGAACAGTCTTGGACAGATTTTACACTAGCTGAAAACTTCAGCACAATAGTCTTACACATGGGACAAAATCCAGATAATCCGTCAGATGTTTACAGAGGTCACTGAAATGGAATCAAGCACTCTCTTTATGCAGGATATTTGAAA
This sequence comes from Thinocorus orbignyianus, assembly GCA_013400375.1. Taxonomy (NCBI): domain Eukaryota; kingdom Metazoa; phylum Chordata; class Aves; order Ciconiiformes; family Thinocoridae; genus Thinocorus; species Thinocorus orbignyianus. Next base: position 413,780 of record VXBW01002913.1, on the reverse strand, counting down.
TAAAACAGATTCTCCAATGGATGCGTTATGCTGTTTATGATGCAATGAAACCTGTACAGCTTCAGGAAAATATGCCCCAAATGTGGGTGTGACCTGATTCTACTAAATACAGGATTAGACGGAAGAAGAACATTAGGAAGTTTTGAATGCAGTTCCACAGTTTAGGACATTCTTGTTCAAAGGTCTTTTCTGAACCATACTTATAAAATAGAAGGAAAACATCAAATTTGGATGAAAGTGACAGCTTGCTTTGAAGTCTACTTACGTTTTACTTGTTCTAGTTTACCTCCATCTATGAAAAGGAGACAGAGCACTCCAAAAAAGATAAAATGAAAATCCTCCAATATCCACTTTTTTCTCATCTTTATCAATAAACAGAAAAGAAAGAAACTCTGAAGTAGACAATGTTGAGCTGTTGGGAAGAAAAGATTCAATTAATTCAACTAGAATCCTGTAAGACAATCAAATTTTCTGAGTTTATTGCATGCAACAATCAGAAATCCTAAACTACCAGAAAAAAAAAAAAAAGAAAGGTCTATATCATGGATCTTCATTTCATGGCAACAACTTCATGGCTTCATATTGTTTCATTTTTGGAAAAGAGGCCACATTCCCCATTCATGAAAGCTGAAAACTAGATATTGCTTCTAATAAAGTCCTTATTTCATTCCAAAGCAGAGAAATCTGGCAAGTAAGGAATCTAAATTCTTCCAGTTCTGTTTCACAGGAAACTAGTTTGTGAGATTTCTTGTAGAGCAGCTCTTTTGAATGTAACTTAGGAGATACAGCAAGTTTCTAGCAAGTTTGCTTTACCCTCAAATGAACCTTGGGTGTACCTGGTGTATGGGCCCTGCACTGTGGAAATCCAGGCTTAGGGTGAAGTGCTGGCCATGTCATAGTCCATGGGAGTTTTCCTCTCTGCATCTAACAGGCTTCCATCACTATTCAATTCTCCCCTCCTCCTCCCTCTCAACTACTATTGTTCTGGGATTGTGTATAATTACTTTTTCCAGAGTTAACCCTTCTGTTGTCTTGATATCAGAAAGTAGAATGGGGCAATGAAATTTCATCTTCATTCTTGTAAATATTTAGTGTGAAACTCTTGCCTATGGAGCAGTGCTTATTGTATTCTTCTTGGTAGGCTGCAGAGATGGCATCATACCATGCACACACCATTCTGTTTATCTTTTTCTGGCTTTTAAAAGGTGAATTATTTTATAGTGAAAAAAAAGGGAGAAAATAATAACTAAAGTACAATTTATTCATTTTTTTATAGCCAACCTAGGATTCTAAATTGAAATATGTATTGTTGCTTTGCTGTTCAACAGAATTCATTGCAAAAGCATTATCTTCCCAGAGTACACTTGTCCATCATTTACAATGGTGGAAAGAATTGGGTCTCATTTTAAGAGTCTTGATGTGGATATGATTCACAATTAGTTTTACAAAAGTTTGAAAAAAAAGAAAAAAAGATTCACTACTGGAAAAATAAGCAATCTGCTTTGTAAACTAATTTGACCTCTTCATATTTCATGTAAATAATAGAACTGTACATGAATAGGTTTCAGCTCATAGATAACCAAAGCAGAAATAATAATTTATATATGTATATTCAAAATTAAGTGGTAACTTAGAGAAATTAACTGAACAGGTAGTTAACAAGCACTTAAAAAGAAACTCTTATTAAGACTGTTGAGATCTCAAATGCTGTAACAAAGAGTGAATGATTCTATGATCTGATTGTACCAGAGTGGGTTTATTGGCTTTACTCTTTAAGTGCTCTCCATATTCCCAAACCACAGTCAAAACGGACGTCTTCCTTAACTAATCCAGTCTTTGCAACTGCTCTGTCTGTACTCAGTAAGCTCATTCTAAATAATGTGAACTGCATCTGAAAACATTCAAAAAACTAATGCAATCCTAAAAGCACTCTCACTATGCAGTACCAAAATACAACTTCGCGTTTATTTTGCAAGTCGGCAATAATATTCCAATTTCAGAAGAAAAGTTTAAGTCATCTTTTCCTTCTGACGTGTTCAAATCACATAGGAGATTTTAAACCCAAATAATCTTTTAAAAACTTGTTTAAAATCAAACCCTTGTAATTTAGTCCCAGGACCCCATGCATGCATTGAGAACAACAGTAGCACATCACTGGGACTAGCAGAAATGTGCATGTTTAAATATTTTGGCCTTCTTGGGGGTTGCTTAAGCAAACAATATCTATAAACGGAGCACAGTTATCCTTTGTGCAGCACTTTACCTGTTAGCTAGATGGGTTAGTTTGAATAGAAAGGCTCAGAAATCCATCCATTTTAAATGTCAGGTCTTCAAAAGGAAGAACATTTTAAAACTTGGACTGTTTATGCTGAGAAATGGTGCTCCGTAATGTGAAATGGAGGAGTTAATAACAGAAATGGGATGGGGACTTTTGATGTCTTTCTTAATTCTCTTTAATTTCTGCATTGTTGTTACTCCAAATATAAACACATAGTTTTCACTATTAGCACACTCCCTTTATTTCCCCAAAGGGCAATGTCCTAAAAATATTCCTGGATTTAAATAATCGCAGTTAGAATTAACCTGTTAATTATTGGTGTGTTTTCTGCTTAGCAGAAATAATGAAAGTGATCCACTTCTTACGTGAATTACTCACTGAGATAAGGCATATGGGTCTATTTTTTCCGTCTCACCCTCCGAGGAGTCCGGTTTAGTTACTACAACTGGCAGAGCCCGGCCTCGCCACGTTTTATGATTAATGGG